>OX371283.1:19755000-19780000 GCA_947310995.1 Yponomeuta cagnagella
ACCCGGCCTCCATTTGCCCTAGAGGCCGCGCGCGTAACCCCCAAGGCGAAGGGCAGGAAGACCTCTCGACTTTTAGAGTCGGCCATAAAGGCGGCGAATGCCTCGCACCTCACCGCTGCTCCCAGGAGTATCTCGCAATCGGCCCGTACAGCTCCAAAACGGGGGCACTCCTCCAGCAGGTGCTCCAGCGTTTCGGGAGTCTCGTCATCACAGATGCAGGACGGACTCCCCGCGAGCTTGAACCTGTGGAGGTACGCTCGAAAGCCGCCGTGCCCCGTCAGGAGCTGCGCCTTGGCATTGCACATAGTGAGTTTGCCAAGGACTTTATGGGCCGATGCGACGTCCGGGAAGAACAGCGAGGTGACGCGGCCTGTGGCAGACTCGCTGTAGCGGGTCTGCCACTTTGCCACTGTCTCCCGTCTCACCTGCAGCTTGCATGTGAGACGGGATACAGGTCGTAGGCTGCCGCGTCTTTGCGAGACAACGCCGCCCTCTTGGCCAACTCGTCTGCGCGCTCGTTGCCGGGGATCCCGACGTGGGCCTTGATCCAGAAGAACCGGATCAGGCCCCCGTGTGCTTGTATGTCCCCCAGCTGGCCGTGTATTTTCACGGCCAGCGGGTGTGTGGGCGAGGGGTTCCTGAGCAACTCCAGAGCAGATCTGGAGTCGCTCAGGACGCTCGCCCTGATGGGACCGGGACCCCCGGCCACGAGGTCGAGAGCCTTGGAGATCGCCACCATCTCCGCTTGGAAGACGGAGGCGAATCCCTCCAGCCTGAAACCCCTGGTGCGGACCTCAACGCCATCCCTCCACAGGGTGACGGCACCCCCCACCTTGCCCCCGATCTTGCTGCCGTCCGTATAGGCCCGGGCCCAATCGTCGGGCACCTTGCTGAGCTCCTCCGCGCTGGTCACCTCCTCGAACTCAACTGGAGTTCGTAGAGCGGGGTGTGCCAGCGCGAACGGGCTGCAGCGGCGCTCGACCTCCCGGCCCGGCAGCGGGGCGAAGGGCCTCCCCCTCTTCAGCTCGTAAAGTTGAAGGGCCTCCTCGGCCCTAAGGTCGAGGGGGAGGATCCTCGCCAAGAGAACGGCGGCAGTGTAGGAGGTGGTGCGATGGGCCTTGGCGATGCGGATCGCGAAGGCCCTGGTCACCCTGTCGAGTAAGGCCCTGACCCCCACTCGCTGCGCGACAGGCGCCCAGACGTTAGCCGCATAGAGGATGGTAGGTTCGATGACGGTAGTGTAGAGCAGCCGGACGATATCGGCATTTAAGCCCCACGTCGCCCTGGCCGCCCTAGACACCATCCCGAACCTAGCCATAGCTTTGCCGCAGACCCTGTTGAGGTGGCTAAGAAAATTGAGGTTCTTGTCGATCGTCAGACCCAACACGGTGATCTCGTCCGAGAACGCGATGTCCTCCCCCCCAAGCTTCAGCTTGGGTGGGTTAACATCGCGCTTCCTGGTGACCACCATGGCTTGGGTCTTCCGAGCGGCGAACCTCATCTTAGCCCCCTCTCCCCACTCGGACACGGCGTCCAGCGCGGCATTGAGGATGTCCTCGAGCTCACCCACAGTCTGCGCCGCGGCGATAATCAAAATATCGTCCGCGAACGCCTGCAGGTGAGCCCGAAGGTCCCCACCGCGCCGGAGCAAAGGGTCGAGTAACAGGTTCCACAGCAAGGGACCGCACGTCGAGCCTTGGATGCAACCTTTCGAAGTAGGTCTGTCTACTTGTGCCCCCGCGTACCTGACTGTGACCTGTCTTTCGCTCAGGTAGCTGCACAGAAGTCGGTAGACAGACTGGTCGCATCCAGTGGCCAGGATCTGGTGTTTTATTCCGGGCCACCACGCATTGTCGAAAGCCCCCTCGATGTCGAGGGAGACGACTCCGACGATGCGTTTTTGCCCGACGTGATCTCTTATGAGCTGTACAGCGTCATACAAAGCGTCCTCGGTGCTGCGCTGCGGCATAAAGCCATATTGGCGCAGGCTCAGTCCTCCGCCCACCCCGAGCTGCCAGAGAAGCCTCCCGGCCATCATCTTCTCCAGGATCTTCCCCAGGACTGACAGGAGCCCGATCGGCCTGTACGATTTCGGCTGCGAGTAGTCATCTCTGTTGGGCTTTGGCAGGATTTTGACTACCGCAGCCTTCCAGTCCTTAGGGAAGTATCCCAGAGAAAGGCAGGCGTTCATCAGGGCGACAAATACATCATTTCTCGCCCTGATGGCCGCACTGCAGATGTCGGCCGTGAGGCCGTCCCCCCCGGGCGCCTTTTTAGGGTGAATGCCCCTCAAGACGCCCGAGAGCTCGTGCTGGGAGAAGGGAATAAACTCCCGCGGCTTGGACCTGGCTTCATCCTCCATGCGGGCGACTGCCTGCCTGACACGGGCATGAGTATCCGACTCGGACTGAAGATCGTCAGCTGGGAAGAACGTATCCGCTATGAGGGCGGTGGAACCGACGGCATCCAGGGCGCGTCCATCCGCGCCGCTGAGGAGGGTGTCTTCCCTCCTACGAGCGGCGCATCTTAGCACCCTATAGATGCCGTCCCACACGCTCTCATGCTGCTGCTTAGAGCAGAATTCCACCCAGCTGGCGGTCTTGGCCGCCTCAATGGCGGCCTTGTAGTCCTCCTTGGCAACCAAATACTCCGCGACCACCCCGTCCCTTCGGCGGCTACTCGCGTGCCGGATTCGACCCCTCATCGTGATGAGTTTGCGCTTCTTGAGCTGCAACTCATGGCTCCACCAAACCACCCGTTTGGGTGCCTTTGGTGGAGCCAGAAGAGGGATCGAATCCTCGCACGCGCCGTGAATCGCCGCGGTGTACCTACCAATGGCCTCCTCAAGACCGCCGGGCGTCTCGATAGCCTCGATTTCCTCAACCGTCCAGTCTCCCAGACGGTCGAGGAACGAGGCCCGAAAAGTGTCCCAGTCGGCCTTCCCGGCGTGGTAACGCCTGGTGGATCCGCAGGCTCTGTCCGGCTCCGTCTCGGGCCCCACCCCCACCTCGAACGTTATCGCCCGATGATCGGGAGCGGAGGGGATGAGGTCCGGACGGACCATCCAGCACCTCACTCGATGGAAGAGCGCCGACGTGGCGAGGGTCACATCTACTATGCTAGTGAACAACTTGTCCCCCCGCCAGATGTAAAACGTCGGCGCCCCTCCCTCGTTGAGAACCTGCAGATCCACCTGGGCTGCGAACTCGGAGAACAGAGTGCCTCTCTGGTCCTCGCGCTCGCAGCCCCACCAAAGGCTTTTGGCGTTAATGTCCCCGCCGAGAAGAACCGCGCTGGTGCCCATGCGGTCCATGAAGGCCTGGATGTCGCGAAGGTAGGGGCTAAGGTCGCGGTCTCCCTCGAGGTACACCGAGACCAGGCCGATCTTCTGCCGGTCCCACTCCACCACCACCGCCACGACGTTCTCCGTGACTGTGGTGGCGTCCTGGACGACAGAGAGGGCCGGGTCGAGCACTAGGATAGCCGACTTGACCGGTTTGTCCCTAGTGGCCATCTTTTGTATACAAGTATACCGGGTGTCCACTCGGCCCACCGATCCAGTGTAAGGTTCCTGGATCAGTACGGCCGAGTAGCCACCCTCGATGGCCACCTGGATAGCCTCGTGGAACGCGGCGCGGCAACGACCAATGTTGATTTGCATCAACCGGATCGCGCCCCGCCGCGCCCCAGGAGGCCCCCCCGCGGGATTCCGGTCACTGTCGGCCACCCCAGCACCCAGTGCACCCCGAGACTGTAAGGGTGCCAAGGTGCCCGTATCAGCAGTATTTAATGGCCTGCCGCGCTATGCTGTCCCAGCGAATACGCTCGGGACAATCCGCGGCGAATGCAGGGTGCGAGGACTCTGCCCCCGGAACCTTCGCACAATGGCAGCATCTCGGATCCCCAGCCCGCGCCGACGGGGGACAGTCCCGGGTTTGGTGCTCCCCGCTGCATCGGCCACACCTAGCATCGGCACGACAGACACGTGCCGTGTGCCCGTAGCCCATGCAGCGGTAGCACTGCACCAGTGGGGACTGGTCCACCGCCAGCACGACCTGGTACCCCAGCCTTATCCTCGCACCCTCCATGCGCCGCCAGATGTCGGGGGTCACCTCAATGATAATGTTGCAATGCGCACCGTTCCTACCGTTGGTGCGCCTAAGGACCCGGGCATCGTCCCTGGTGAAGGCGGCGCCCGCCATCAAGTCCCTGTTCTGGGACTCGATGGCGGTCAGCACCTGTTCATCAGGGACGTCTCTTGCGACACCGACGAGGCGAATCAGGGGTCGCTTGTCGGCGGGCTCGGTGACTGTAAAGAGGCCACCGGCCCCCGACAGCTTCTTCTTGAATACCTCCCTGCCCTCGCCGGTGTCGCAAGAGAGCAACACTTTACTGTTGCGTAGCTTCCTCACCGCGCTGACCCCGATGCCGAGGGCGATGACGTCGACCTTCCCCTTAATTTCGGCAATAGTTGCTTCTGCAGTCTTAGTGGGGTCGGTCGACGCCACCACCACGGAGTGGCGCGGTGAGGAAGCCACCTGGGCGTAAGACCGGAACGGGACCCGGTCTCGCTGAGGCATCCGCGGGACGGCGGCTATGGCGGGGCAGTCGTTGGGGCGGGGAGGGCCAACGGCGGGGGCCGAAGCGGGCCCCGCGAGCGGTGCAGGTTGCTGCCTGTCGAGCCGCTCGCGGAGCCCGCGGAGCTCCCCCCTCACCTCCTCCACCCACCCCGCATCGGGTTTAGAGACAGCACTCCCCGCCACGCCGCCTATCTCCTTTTTCAGGCTATCGCACCTCTCCGCCAGCGCTTCCATCCCCCTGGTGAGGGATAGAAGCGCCGCCGGAGTCGGTGCAGCCCCCTTGTCCCGCAGCTCCCCTATCACGTCAAACGAGACCAGGTCCCGCGTCGTCTGGACATCTTTTTTGATGTCCCCCAGGTCCCTAGCTATTGCGGGCAGCACCGACCCCGCGGCCAGCTTTTCTAAGCTGGCGGCGTGGGCCTCCTCCCGCCGGGCCGCGTCCTCGGCGAAACCCGCCCTGGCGGCCTCCATCTTCAGGCACAGAGTCTGCCTGGACTCGCTCAGCCGCAGTACCATTTGGTACAAGTCGCTGAGCGAGCCCACGACAAACTCGCGGGTCTCCCGTTTCAGATTGCCTGAAGACTCCAGCCTCTCCTTAGCCGCCAACATAACATCGTTGGCCATCCTCGGGAGATTGGCCAGTGCGCCAGTCACTGACCCCCCCAAGGATGGCCTCCCCGTCTGGGGCGAAGGAGAGGCCGGTAGGACGCCGACAGGGGCGACTGCCTCAGCCCCCGGAGCAGCCCTTGCTTCCGGGGGCGATGGGGACAGCGGCGCGGCGTCAGAGGAAAAGGGCCCCGCGGACCCGGTCCCCTCGGATGGGGCCTTTTTGGTTATAGGCGCCTTAACTGGCGGGGTTCCGCGGAGCCCCTTGGTGGGTACCCGCAACAGGGCACCCCCGGTAGGTGGTCGGCTCCTGGCCTCCGTCGTGGTTGTGGGTTTACGCGGCCTCGTGTCCATATTCGAATTTAAGAGGGGCCGGTTGGTCAGTTATACGGAGGAGGGCGTATATAAAAGAAAAAGAATTTAAATTTAAAAGGTTAAAGACAGATTGAACAGCGTCAGTCAAAAATACTTAAAACTAATGCAATAGGGCAAAGAGTCAATCGTTAAAACTTAAAACTAGTGCAATAGGGCAATAAAAACTTAATAATAGTGCTAAAGCAGCGTCAATGTCAATATTAAAACTTAAAACTAGTGCAATAGGGCAATTTAAGAGGATAAAACTTAATACTAGAGCAAAAGGCAAAAAATAATAAAAAACAAAATAAAAAGGAAAAAGTGAATAAAATAAAAATTATGTTGGCACGCTTGGGTCCGATCTGGACCAAGTTAAACACCTGCACACGGGGGCTGGTGGTGCTGCGCTTCCAACACGGTACTAACCTTGCCGGAAGGTGGCCCGTGTGGAGGTGTACAAGAGTCAATGTATAATTTATTACAATAAAAACCGGTTTTTTCCGGTTTTCCTTTCCGGTTCAGGGTGAGACCCCCAACCGGGTTCGCAGAAACGTGGCCTGCCGGAAGCCGCGTCCCCCAGTACAAACCGCAACCTTCTAGGCCTCCTACCCCCAGAGATACGCGCGTTTTCCCAAAATGGGGCTCGCCGCAAAGTGCTCGAGCCAAAGGTAACCGCCAAGGGTCGGTGGGGTGGCGGGGGTGGGGTGGGTGGCGGGCGAAAAAATTTGCGCCCGCGATATGGAAAGTGTATTCCGGATGGAAATCTATTGCCAAAAAAGGTAAAGGTTGATGTATTTTAGTCAGATTTTAAGTGCTATAAGCGGCAAAAATTCGGTGATTTAGAGAAATTTAGAAAAAATCTTCACCTGATGACACACACAGCCAATCTTGTTGAAATTAAAGTATTGTTATCGGCAAAAAACTCGAGAATTAGGGAAGATTTTCACCTCGGGACACACACTGTTTACTCTCGGTGCAACACGAATAGAGTGGCGGAGCGGCGTGCGCGAGGTAGGTCCGCTTTGTTTCGAGTTGTGGGTAGGTGCGGTCGTCTGAGGAAGGGTAAAAAAGAAAGATTTTGAAGGTATTTTGGAATTGGCACGGAACCCTGAAAAATGTCTGGAAGCGCGGCTACCCACGGCGCAGGAGCACTCTGCGGCGAGAACGGCGCGATCCCGGAGGCAGGCGGTCTGCGGTTCGATTCCCGGCAATGAAAATTTGGAAAAGTGAAAATGTGAAAATTTTACGTAGTTGGGTCGGCTCCCGGTTTCCGACGTGCGATCCCTGACGAGGTACGACTTCACGAAAAACGATAAGTTTCTCACCCTGAACTGGATTCGATTAAAAATAAAAAATAGAAACAAAAATACAAAAAACCTCCTTCAAGAAAACAAAACAAAAACACTCAATTCAAGCGAAAAAATTTGCGCCCGCGATATGGAAAGTGTATTCCGGATGGAAATCTATTGCCAAAAAAGGTAAAGGTTGATGTATTTTAGTCAGATTTTAAGTGCTATAAGCGGCAAAAATTCGGTGATTTAGAGAAATTTAGAAAAAATCTTCACCTGATGACACACACAGCCAATCTTGTTGAAATTAAAGTATTGTTATCGGCAAAAAACTCGAGAATTAGGGAAGATTTTCACCTCGGGACACACACTGTTTACTCTCGGTGCAACACGAATAGAGTGGCGGAGCGGCGTGCGCGAGGTAGGTCCGCTTTGTTTCGAGTTGTGGGTAGGTGCGGTCGTCTGAGGAAGGGTAAAAAAGAAAGATTTTGAAGGTATTTTGGAATTGGCACGGAACCCTGAAAAATGTCTGGAAGCGCGGCTACCCACGGCGCAGGAGCACTCTGCGGCGAGAACGGCGCGATCCCGGAGGCAGGCGGTCTGCGGTTCGATTCCCGGCAATGAAAATTTGGAAAAGTGAAAATGTGAAAATTTTACGTAGTTGGGTCGGCTCCCGGTTTCCGACGTGCGATCCCTGACGAGGTACGACTTCACGAAAAACGATAAGTTTCTCACCCTGAACTGGATTCGATTAAAAATAAAAAATAGAAACAAAAATACAAAAAACCTCCTTCAAGAAAACAAAACAAAAACACTCAATTCAAGCGAAAAAATTTGCGCCCGCGATATGGAAAGTGTATTCCGGATGGAAATCTATTGCCAAAAAAGGTAAAGGTTGATGTATTTTAGTCAGATTTTAAGTGCTATAAGCGGCAAAAATTCGGTGATTTAGAGAAATTTAGAAAAAATCTTCACCTGATGACACACACAGCCAATCTTGTTGAAATTAAAGTATTGTTATCGGCAAAAAACTCGAGAATTAGGGAAGATTTTCACCTCGGGACACACACTGTTTACTCTCGGTGCAACACGAATAGAGTGGCGGAGCGGCGTGCGCGAGGTAGGTCCGCTTTGTTTCGAGTTGTGGGTAGGTGCGGTCGTCTGAGGAAGGGTAAAAAAGAAAGATTTTGAAGGTATTTTGGAATTGGCACGGAACCCTGAAAAATGTCTGGAAGCGCGGCTACCCACGGCGCAGGAGCACTCTGCGGCGAGAACGGCGCGATCCCGGAGGCAGGCGGTCTGCGGTTCGATTCCCGGCAATGAAAATTTGGAAAAGTGAAAATGTGAAAATTTTACGTAGTTGGGTCGGCTCCCGGTTTCCGACGTGCGATCCCTGACGAGGTACGACTTCACGAAAAACGATAAGTTTCTCACCCTGAACTGGATTCGATTAAAAATAAAAAATAGAAACAAAAATACAAAAAACCTCCTTCAAGAAAACAAAACAAAAACACTCAATTCAAGCGAAAAAATTTGCGCCCGCGATATGGAAAGTGTATTCCGGATGGAAATCTATTGCCAAAAAAGGTAAAGGTTGATGTATTTTAGTCAGATTTTAAGTGCTATAAGCGGCAAAAATTCGGTGATTTAGAGAAATTTAGAAAAAATCTTCACCTGATGACACACACAGCCAATCTTGTTGAAATTAAAGTATTGTTATCGGCAAAAAACTCGAGAATTAGGGAAGATTTTCACCTCGGGACACACACTGTTTACTCTCGGTGCAACACGAATAGAGTGGCGGAGCGGCGTGCGCGAGGTAGGTCCGCTTTGTTTCGAGTTGTGGGTAGGTGCGGTCGTCTGAGGAAGGGTAAAAAAGAAAGATTTTGAAGGTATTTTGGAATTGGCACGGAACCCTGAAAAATGTCTGGAAGCGCGGCTACCCACGGCGCAGGAGCACTCTGCGGCGAGAACGGCGCGATCCCGGAGGCAGGCGGTCTGCGGTTCGATTCCCGGCAATGAAAATTTGGAAAAGTGAAAATGTGAAAATTTTACGTAGTTGGGTCGGCTCCCGGTTTCCGACGTGCGATCCCTGACGAGGTACGACTTCACGAAAAACGATAAGTTTCTCACCCTGAACTGGATTCGATTAAAAATAAAAAATAGAAACAAAAATACAAAAAACCTCCTTCAAGAAAACAAAACAAAAACACTCAATTCAAGCGAAAAAATTTGCGCCCGCGATATGGAAAGTGTATTCCGGATGGAAATCTATTGCCAAAAAAGGTAAAGGTTGATGTATTTTAGTCAGATTTTAAGTGCTATAAGCGGCAAAAATTCGGTGATTTAGAGAAATTTAGAAAAAATCTTCACCTGATGACACACACAGCCAATCTTGTTGAAATTAAAGTATTGTTATCGGCAAAAAACTCGAGAATTAGGGAAGATTTTCACCTCGGGACACACACTGTTTACTCTCGGTGCAACACGAATAGAGTGGCGGAGCGGCGTGCGCGAGGTAGGTCCGCTTTGTTTCGAGTTGTGGGTAGGTGCGGTCGTCTGAGGAAGGGTAAAAAAGAAAGATTTTGAAGGTATTTTGGAATTGGCACGGAACCCTGAAAAATGTCTGGAAGCGCGGCTACCCACGGCGCAGGAGCACTCTGCGGCGAGAACGGCGCGATCCCGGAGGCAGGCGGTCTGCGGTTCGATTCCCGGCAATGAAAATTTGGAAAAGTGAAAATGTGAAAATTTTACGTAGTTGGGTCGGCTCCCGGTTTCCGACGTGCGATCCCTGACGAGGTACGACTTCACGAAAAACGATAAGTTTCTCACCCTGAACTGGATTCGATTAAAAATAAAAAATAGAAACAAAAATACAAAAAACCTCCTTCAAGAAAACAAAACAAAAACACTCAATTCAAGCGAAAAAATTTGCGCCCGCGATATGGAAAGTGTATTCCGGATGGAAATCTATTGCCAAAAAAGGTAAAGGTTGATGTATTTTAGTCAGATTTTAAGTGCTATAAGCGGCAAAAATTCGGTGATTTAGAGAAATTTAGAAAAAATCTTCACCTGATGACACACACAGCCAATCTTGTTGAAATTAAAGTATTGTTATCGGCAAAAAACTCGAGAATTAGGGAAGATTTTCACCTCGGGACACACACTGTTTACTCTCGGTGCAACACGAATAGAGTGGCGGAGCGGCGTGCGCGAGGTAGGTCCGCTTTGTTTCGAGTTGTGGGTAGGTGCGGTCGTCTGAGGAAGGGTAAAAAAGAAAGATTTTGAAGGTATTTTGGAATTGGCACGGAACCCTGAAAAATGTCTGGAAGCGCGGCTACCCACGGCGCAGGAGCACTCTGCGGCGAGAACGGCGCGATCCCGGAGGCAGGCGGTCTGCGGTTCGATTCCCGGCAATGAAAATTTGGAAAAGTGAAAATGTGAAAATTTTACGTAGTTGGGTCGGCTCCCGGTTTCCGACGTGCGATCCCTGACGAGGTACGACTTCACGAAAAACGATAAGTTTCTCACCCTGAACTGGATTCGATTAAAAATAAAAAATAGAAACAAAAATACAAAAAACCTCCTTCAAGAAAACAAAACAAAAACACTCAATTCAAGCGAAAAAATTTGCGCCCGCGATATGGAAAGTGTATTCCGGATGGAAATCTATTGCCAAAAAAGGTAAAGGTTGATGTATTTTAGTCAGATTTTAAGTGCTATAAGCGGCAAAAATTCGGTGATTTAGAGAAATTTAGAAAAAATCTTCACCTGATGACACACACAGCCAATCTTGTTGAAATTAAAGTATTGTTATCGGCAAAAAACTCGAGAATTAGGGAAGATTTTCACCTCGGGACACACACTGTTTACTCTCGGTGCAACACGAATAGAGTGGCGGAGCGGCGTGCGCGAGGTAGGTCCGCTTTGTTTCGAGTTGTGGGTAGGTGCGGTCGTCTGAGGAAGGGTAAAAAAGAAAGATTTTGAAGGTATTTTGGAATTGGCACGGAACCCTGAAAAATGTCTGGAAGCGCGGCTACCCACGGCGCAGGAGCACTCTGCGGCGAGAACGGCGCGATCCCGGAGGCAGGCGGTCTGCGGTTCGATTCCCGGCAATGAAAATTTGGAAAAGTGAAAATGTGAAAATTTTACGTAGTTGGGTCGGCTCCCGGTTTCCGACGTGCGATCCCTGACGAGGTACGACTTCACGAAAAACGATAAGTTTCTCACCCTGAACTGGATTCGATTAAAAATAAAAAATAGAAACAAAAATACAAAAAACCTCCTTCAAGAAAACAAAACAAAAACACTCAATTCAAGCGAAAAAATTTGCGCCCGCGATATGGAAAGTGTATTCCGGATGGAAATCTATTGCCAAAAAAGGTAAAGGTTGATGTATTTTAGTCAGATTTTAAGTGCTATAAGCGGCAAAAATTCGGTGATTTAGAGAAATTTAGAAAAAATCTTCACCTGATGACACACACAGCCAATCTTGTTGAAATTAAAGTATTGTTATCGGCAAAAAACTCGAGAATTAGGGAAGATTTTCACCTCGGGACACACACTGTTTACTCTCGGTGCAACACGAATAGAGTGGCGGAGCGGCGTGCGCGAGGTAGGTCCGCTTTGTTTCGAGTTGTGGGTAGGTGCGGTCGTCTGAGGAAGGGTAAAAAAGAAAGATTTTGAAGGTATTTTGGAATTGGCACGGAACCCTGAAAAATGTCTGGAAGCGCGGCTACCCACGGCGCAGGAGCACTCTGCGGCGAGAACGGCGCGATCCCGGAGGCAGGCGGTCTGCGGTTCGATTCCCGGCAATGAAAATTTGGAAAAGTGAAAATGTGAAAATTTTACGTAGTTGGGTCGGCTCCCGGTTTCCGACGTGCGATCCCTGACGAGGTACGACTTCACGAAAAACGATAAGTTTCTCACCCTGAACTGGATTCGATTAAAAATAAAAAATAGAAACAAAAATACAAAAAACCTCCTTCAAGAAAACAAAACAAAAACACTCAATTCAAGCGAAAAAATTTGCGCCCGCGATATGGAAAGTGTATTCCGGATGGAAATCTATTGCCAAAAAAGGTAAAGGTTGATGTATTTTAGTCAGATTTTAAGTGCTATAAGCGGCAAAAATTCGGTGATTTAGAGAAATTTAGAAAAAATCTTCACCTGATGACACACACAGCCAATCTTGTTGAAATTAAAGTATTGTTATCGGCAAAAAACTCGAGAATTAGGGAAGATTTTCACCTCGGGACACACACTGTTTACTCTCGGTGCAACACGAATAGAGTGGCGGAGCGGCGTGCGCGAGGTAGGTCCGCTTTGTTTCGAGTTGTGGGTAGGTGCGGTCGTCTGAGGAAGGGTAAAAAAGAAAGATTTTGAAGGTATTTTGGAATTGGCACGGAACCCTGAAAAATGTCTGGAAGCGCGGCTACCCACGGCGCAGGAGCACTCTGCGGCGAGAACGGCGCGATCCCGGAGGCAGGCGGTCTGCGGTTCGATTCCCGGCAATGAAAATTTGGAAAAGTGAAAATGTGAAAATTTTACGTAGTTGGGTCGGCTCCCGGTTTCCGACGTGCGATCCCTGACGAGGTACGACTTCACGAAAAACGATAAGTTTCTCACCCTGAACTGGATTCGATTAAAAATAAAAAATAGAAACAAAAATACAAAAAACCTCCTTCAAGAAAACAAAACAAAAACACTCAATTCAAGCGAAAAAATTTGCGCCCGCGATATGGAAAGTGTATTCCGGATGGAAATCTATTGCCAAAAAAGGTAAAGGTTGATGTATTTTAGTCAGATTTTAAGTGCTATAAGCGGCAAAAATTCGGTGATTTAGAGAAATTTAGAAAAAATCTTCACCTGATGACACACACAGCCAATCTTGTTGAAATTAAAGTATTGTTATCGGCAAAAAACTCGAGAATTAGGGAAGATTTTCACCTCGGGACACACACTGTTTACTCTCGGTGCAACACGAATAGAGTGGCGGAGCGGCGTGCGCGAGGTAGGTCCGCTTTGTTTCGAGTTGTGGGTAGGTGCGGTCGTCTGAGGAAGGGTAAAAAAGAAAGATTTTGAAGGTATTTTGGAATTGGCACGGAACCCTGAAAAATGTCTGGAAGCGCGGCTACCCACGGCGCAGGAGCACTCTGCGGCGAGAACGGCGCGATCCCGGAGGCAGGCGGTCTGCGGTTCGATTCCCGGCAATGAAAATTTGGAAAAGTGAAAATGTGAAAATTTTACGTAGTTGGGTCGGCTCCCGGTTTCCGACGTGCGATCCCTGACGAGGTACGACTTCACGAAAAACGATAAGTTTCTCACCCTGAACTGGATTCGATTAAAAATAAAAAATAGAAACAAAAATACAAAAAACCTCCTTCAAGAAAACAAAACAAAAACACTCAATTCAAGCGAAAAAATTTGCGCCCGCGATATGGAAAGTGTATTCCGGATGGAAATCTATTGCCAAAAAAGGTAAAGGTTGATGTATTTTAGTCAGATTTTAAGTGCTATAAGCGGCAAAAATTCGGTGATTTAGAGAAATTTAGAAAAAATCTTCACCTGATGACACACACAGCCAATCTTGTTGAAATTAAAGTATTGTTATCGGCAAAAAACTCGAGAATTAGGGAAGATTTTCACCTCGGGACACACACTGTTTACTCTCGGTGCAACACGAATAGAGTGGCGGAGCGGCGTGCGCGAGGTAGGTCCGCTTTGTTTCGAGTTGTGGGTAGGTGCGGTCGTCTGAGGAAGGGTAAAAAAGAAAGATTTTGAAGGTATTTTGGAATTGGCACGGAACCCTGAAAAATGTCTGGAAGCGCGGCTACCCACGGCGCAGGAGCACTCTGCGGCGAGAACGGCGCGATCCCGGAGGCAGGCGGTCTGCGGTTCGATTCCCGGCAATGAAAATTTGGAAAAGTGAAAATGTGAAAATTTTACGTAGTTGGGTCGGCTCCCGGTTTCCGACGTGCGATCCCTGACGAGGTACGACTTCACGAAAAACGATAAGTTTCTCACCCTGAACTGGATTCGATTAAAAATAAAAAATAGAAACAAAAATACAAAAAACCTCCTTCAAGAAAACAAAACAAAAACACTCAATTCAAGCGAAAAAATTTGCGCCCGCGATATGGAAAGTGTATTCCGGATGGAAATCTATTGCCAAAAAAGGTAAAGGTTGATGTATTTTAGTCAGATTTTAAGTGCTATAAGCGGCAAAAATTCGGTGATTTAGAGAAATTTAGAAAAAATCTTCACCTGATGACACACACAGCCAATCTTGTTGAAATTAAAGTATTGTTATCGGCAAAAAACTCGAGAATTAGGGAAGATTTTCACCTCGGGACACACACTGTTTACTCTCGGTGCAACACGAATAGAGTGGCGGAGCGGCGTGCGCGAGGTAGGTCCGCTTTGTTTCGAGTTGTGGGTAGGTGCGGTCGTCTGAGGAAGGGTAAAAAAGAAAGATTTTGAAGGTATTTTGGAATTGGCACGGAACCCTGAAAAATGTCTGGAAGCGCGGCTACCCACGGCGCAGGAGCACTCTGCGGCGAGAACGGCGCGATCCCGGAGGCAGGCGGTCTGCGGTTCGATTCCCGGCAATGAAAATTTGGAAAAGTGAAAATGTGAAAATTTTACGTAGTTGGGTCGGCTCCCGGTTTCCGACGTGCGATCCCTGACGAGGTACGACTTCACGAAAAACGATAAGTTTCTCACCCTGAACTGGATTCGATTAAAAATAAAAAATAGAAACAAAAATACAAAAAACCTCCTTCAAGAAAACAAAACAAAAACACTCAATTCAAGCGAAAAAATTTGCGCCCGCGATATGGAAAGTGTATTCCGGATGGAAATCTATTGCCAAAAAAGGTAAAGGTTGATGTATTTTAGTCAGATTTTAAGTGCTATAAGCGGCAAAAATTCGGTGATTTAGAGAAATTTAGAAAAAATCTTCACCTGATGACACACACAGCCAATCTTGTTGAAATTAAAGTATTGTTATCGGCAAAAAACTCGAGAATTAGGGAAGATTTTCACCTCGGGACACACACTGTTTACTCTCGGTGCAACACGAATAGAGTGGCGGAGCGGCGTGCGCGAGGTAGGTCCGCTTTGTTTCGAGTTGTGGGTAGGTGCGGTCGTCTGAGGAAGGGTAAAAAAGAAAGATTTTGAAGGTATTTTGGAATTGGCACGGAACCCTGAAAAATGTCTGGAAGCGCGGCTACCCACGGCGCAGGAGCACTCTGCGGCGAGAACGGCGCGATCCCGGAGGCAGGCGGTCTGCGGTTCGATTCCCGGCAATGAAAATTTGGAAAAGTGAAAATGTGAAAATTTTACGTAGTTGGGTCGGCTCCCGGTTTCCGACGTGCGATCCCTGACGAGGTACGACTTCACGAAAAACGATAAGTTTCTCACCCTGAACTGGATTCGATTAAAAATAAAAAATAGAAACAAAAATACAAAAAACCTCCTTCAAGAAAACAAAACAAAAACACTCAATTCAAGCGAAAAAATTTGCGCCCGCGATATGGAAAGTGTATTCCGGATGGAAATCTATTGCCAAAAAAGGTAAAGGTTGATGTATTTTAGTCAGATTTTAAGTGCTATAAGCGGCAAAAATTCGGTGATTTAGAGAAATTTAGAAAAAATCTTCACCTGATGACACACACAGCCAATCTTGTTGAAATTAAAGTATTGTTATCGGCAAAAAACTCGAGAATTAGGGAAGATTTTCACCTCGGGACACACACTGTTTACTCTCGGTGCAACACGAATAGAGTGGCGGAGCGGCGTGCGCGAGGTAGGTCCGCTTTGTTTCGAGTTGTGGGTAGGTGCGGTCGTCTGAGGAAGGGTAAAAAAGAAAGATTTTGAAGGTATTTTGGAATTGGCACGGAACCCTGAAAAATGTCTGGAAGCGCGGCTACCCACGGCGCAGGAGCACTCTGCGGCGAGAACGGCGCGATCCCGGAGGCAGGCGGTCTGCGGTTCGATTCCCGGCAATGAAAATTTGGAAAAGTGAAAATGTGAAAATTTTACGTAGTTGGGTCGGCTCCCGGTTTCCGACGTGCGATCCCTGACGAGGTACGACTTCACGAAAAACGATAAGTTTCTCACCCTGAACTGGATTCGATTAAAAATAAAAAATAGAAACAAAAATACAAAAAACCTCCTTCAAGAAAACAAAACAAAAACACTCAATTCAAGCGAAAAAATTTGCGCCCGCGATATGGAAAGTGTATTCCGGATGGAAATCTATTGCCAAAAAAGGTAAAGGTTGATGTATTTTAGTCAGATTTTAAGTGCTATAAGCGGCAAAAATTCGGTGATTTAGAGAAATTTAGAAAAAATCTTCACCTGATGACACACACAGCCAATCTTGTTGAAATTAAAGTATTGTTATCGGCAAAAAACTCGAGAATTAGGGAAGATTTTCACCTCGGGACACACACTGTTTACTCTCGGTGCAACACGAATAGAGTGGCGGAGCGGCGTGCGCGAGGTAGGTCCGCTTTGTTTCGAGTTGTGGGTAGGTGCGGTCGTCTGAGGAAGGGTAAAAAAGAAAGATTTTGAAGGTATTTTGGAATTGGCACGGAACCCTGAAAAATGTCTGGAAGCGCGGCTACCCACGGCGCAGGAGCACTCTGCGGCGAGAACGGCGCGATCCCGGAGGCAGGCGGTCTGCGGTTCGATTCCCGGCAATGAAAATTTGGAAAAGTGAAAATGTGAAAATTTTACGTAGTTGGGTCGGCTCCCGGTTTCCGACGTGCGATCCCTGACGAGGTACGACTTCACGAAAAACGATAAGTTTCTCACCCTGAACTGGATTCGATTAAAAATAAAAAATAGAAACAAAAATACAAAAAACCTCCTTCAAGAAAACAAAACAAAAACACTCAATTCAAGCGAAAAAATTTGCGCCCGCGATATGGAAAGTGTATTCCGGATGGAAATCTATTGCCAAAAAAGGTAAAGGTTGATGTATTTTAGTCAGATTTTAAGTGCTATAAGCGGCAAAAATTCGGTGATTTAGAGAAATTTAGAAAAAATCTTCACCTGATGACACACACAGCCAATCTTGTTGAAATTAAAGTATTGTTATCGGCAAAAAACTCGAGAATTAGGGAAGATTTTCACCTCGGGACACACACTGTTTACTCTCGGTGCAACACGAATAGAGTGGCGGAGCGGCGTGCGCGAGGTAGGTCCGCTTTGTTTCGAGTTGTGGGTAGGTGCGGTCGTCTGAGGAAGGGTAAAAAAGAAAGATTTTGAAGGTATTTTGGAATTGGCACGGAACCCTGAAAAATGTCTGGAAGCGCGGCTACCCACGGCGCAGGAGCACTCTGCGGCGAGAACGGCGCGATCCCGGAGGCAGGCGGTCTGCGGTTCGATTCCCGGCAATGAAAATTTGGAAAAGTGAAAATGTGAAAATTTTACGTAGTTGGGTCGGCTCCCGGTTTCCGACGTGCGATCCCTGACGAGGTACGACTTCACGAAAAACGATAAGTTTCTCACCCTGAACTGGATTCGATTAAAAATAAAAAATAGAAACAAAAATACAAAAAACCTCCTTCAAGAAAACAAAACAAAAACACTCAATTCAAGCGAAAAAATTTGCGCCCGCGATATGGAAAGTGTATTCCGGATGGAAATCTATTGCCAAAAAAGGTAAAGGTTGATGTATTTTAGTCAGATTTTAAGTGCTATAAGCGGCAAAAATTCGGTGATTTAGAGAAATTTAGAAAAAATCTTCACCTGATGACACACACAGCCAATCTTGTTGAAATTAAAGTATTGTTATCGGCAAAAAACTCGAGAATTAGGGAAGATTTTCACCTCGGGACACACACTGTTTACTCTCGGTGCAACACGAATAGAGTGGCGGAGCGGCGTGCGCGAGGTAGGTCCGCTTTGTTTCGAGTTGTGGGTAGGTGCGGTCGTCTGAGGAAGGGTAAAAAAGAAAGATTTTGAAGGTATTTTGGAATTGGCACGGAACCCTGAAAAATGTCTGGAAGCGCGGCTACCCACGGCGCAGGAGCACTCTGCGGCGAGAACGGCGCGATCCCGGAGGCAGGCGGTCTGCGGTTCGATTCCCGGCAATGAAAATTTGGAAAAGTGAAAATGTGAAAATTTTACGTAGTTGGGTCGGCTCCCGGTTTCCGACGTGCGATCCCTGACGAGGTACGACTTCACGAAAAACGATAAGTTTCTCACCCTGAACTGGATTCGATTAAAAATAAAAAATAGAAACAAAAATACAAAAAACCTCCTTCAAGAAAACAAAACAAAAACACTCAATTCAAGCGAAAAAATTTGCGCCCGCGATATGGAAAGTGTATTCCGGATGGAAATCTATTGCCAAAAAAGGTAAAGGTTGATGTATTTTAGTCAGATTTTAAGTGCTATAAGCGGCAAAAATTCGGTGATTTAGAGAAATTTAGAAAAAATCTTCACCTGATGACACACACAGCCAATCTTGTTGAAATTAAAGTATTGTTATCGGCAAAAAACTCGAGAATTAGGGAAGATTTTCACCTCGGGACACACACTGTTTACTCTCGGTGCAACACGAATAGAGTGGCGGAGCGGCGTGCGCGAGGTAGGTCCGCTTTGTTTCGAGTTGTGGGTAGGTGCGGTCGTCTGAGGAAGGGTAAAAAAGAAAGATTTTGAAGGTATTTTGGAATTGGCACGGAACCCTGAAAAATGTCTGGAAGCGCGGCTACCCACGGCGCAGGAGCACTCTGCGGCGAGAACGGCGCGATCCCGGAGGCAGGCGGTCTGCGGTTCGATTCCCGGCAATGAAAATTTGGAAAAGTGAAAATGTGAAAATTTTACGTAGTTGGGTCGGCTCCCGGTTTCCGACGTGCGATCCCTGACGAGGTACGACTTCACGAAAAACGATAAGTTTCTCACCCTGAACTGGATTCGATTAAAAATAAAAAATAGAAACAAAAATACAAAAAACCTCCTTCAAGAAAACAAAACAAAAACACTCAATTCAAGCGAAAAAATTTGCGCCCGCGATATGGAAAGTGTATTCCGGATGGAAATCTATTGCCAAAAAAGGTAAAGGTTGATGTATTTTAGTCAGATTTTAAGTGCTATAAGCGGCAAAAATTCGGTGATTTAGAGAAATTTAGAAAAAATCTTCACCTGATGACACACACAGCCAATCTTGTTGAAATTAAAGTATTGTTATCGGCAAAAAACTCGAGAATTAGGGAAGATTTTCACCTCGGGACACACACTGTTTACTCTCGGTGCAACACGAATAGAGTGGCGGAGCGGCGTGCGCGAGGTAGGTCCGCTTTGTTTCGAGTTGTGGGTAGGTGCGGTCGTCTGAGGAAGGGTAAAAAAGAAAGATTTTGAAGGTATTTTGGAATTGGCACGGAACCCTGAAAAATGTCTGGAAGCGCGGCTACCCACGGCGCAGGAGCACTCTGCGGCGAGAACGGCGCGATCCCGGAGGCAGGCGGTCTGCGGTTCGATTCCCGGCAATGAAAATTTGGAAAAGTGAAAATGTGAAAATTTTACGTAGTTGGGTCGGCTCCCGGTTTCCGACGTGCGATCCCTGACGAGGTACGACTTCACGAAAAACGATAAGTTTCTCACCCTGAACTGGATTCGATTAAAAATAAAAAATAGAAACAAAAATACAAAAAACCTCCTTCAAGAAAACAAAACAAAAACACTCAATTCAAGCGAAAAAATTTGCGCCCGCGATATGGAAAGTGTATTCCGGATGGAAATCTATTGCCAAAAAAGGTAAAGGTTGATGTATTTTAGTCAGATTTTAAGTGCTATAAGCGGCAAAAATTCGGTGATTTAGAGAAATTTAGAAAAAATCTTCACCTGATGACACACACAGCCAATCTTGTTGAAATTAAAGTATTGTTATCGGCAAAAAACTCGAGAATTAGGGAAGATTTTCACCTCGGGACACACACTGTTTACTCTCGGTGCAACACGAATAGAGTGGCGGAGCGGCGTGCGCGAGGTAGGTCCGCTTTGTTTCGAGTTGTGGGTAGGTGCGGTCGTCTGAGGAAGGGTAAAAAAGAAAGATTTTGAAGGTATTTTGGAATTGGCACGGAACCCTGAAAAATGTCTGGAAGCGCGGCTACCCACGGCGCAGGAGCACTCTGCGGCGAGAACGGCGCGATCCCGGAGGCAGGCGGTCTGCGGTTCGATTCCCGGCAATGAAAATTTGGAAAAGTGAAAATGTGAAAATTTTACGTAGTTGGGTCGGCTCCCGGTTTCCGACGTGCGATCCCTGACGAGGTACGACTTCACGAAAAACGATAAGTTTCTCACCCTGAACTGGATTCGATTAAAAATAAAAAATAGAAACAAAAATACAAAAAACCTCCTTCAAGAAAACAAAACAAAAACACTCAATTCAAGCGAAAAAATTTGCGCCCGCGATATGGAAAGTGTATTCCGGATGGAAATCTATTGCCAAAAAAGGTAAAGGTTGATGTATTTTAGTCAGATTTTAAGTGCTATAAGCGGCAAAAATTCGGTGATTTAGAGAAATTTAGAAAAAATCTTCACCTGATGACACACACAGCCAATCTTGTTGAAATTAAAGTATTGTTATCGGCAAAAAACTCGAGAATTAGGGAAGATTTTCACCTCGGGACACACACTGTTTACTCTCGGTGCAACACGAATAGAGTGGCGGAGCGGCGTGCGCGAGGTAGGTCCGCTTTGTTTCGAGTTGTGGGTAGGTGCGGTCGTCTGAGGAAGGGTAAAAAAGAAAGATTTTGAAGGTATTTTGGAATTGGCACGGAACCCTGAAAAATGTCTGGAAGCGCGGCTACCCACGGCGCAGGAGCACTCTGCGGCGAGAACGGCGCGATCCCGGAGGCAGGCGGTCTGCGGTTCGATTCCCGGCAATGAAAATTTGGAAAAGTGAAAATGTGAAAATTTTACGTAGTTGGGTCGGCTCCCGGTTTCCGACGTGCGATCCCTGACGAGGTACGACTTCACGAAAAACGATAAGTTTCTCACCCTGAACTGGATTCGATTAAAAATAAAAAATAGAAACAAAAATACAAAAAACCTCCTTCAAGAAAACAAAACAAAAACACTCAATTCAAGCGAAAAAATTTGCGCCCGCGATATGGAAAGTGTATTCCGGATGGAAATCTATTGCCAAAAAAGGTAAAGGTTGATGTATTTTAGTCAGATTTTAAGTGCTATAAGCGGCAAAAATTCGGTGATTTAGAGAAATTTAGAAAAAATCTTCACCTGATGACACACACAGCCAATCTTGTTGAAATTAAAGTATTGTTATCGGCAAAAAACTCGAGAATTAGGGAAGATTTTCACCTCGGGACACACACTGTTTACTCTCGGTGCAACACGAATAGAGTGGCGGAGCGGCGTGCGCGAGGTAGGTCCGCTTTGTTTCGAGTTGTGGGTAGGTGCGGTCGTCTGAGGAAGGGTAAAAAAGAAAGATTTTGAAGGTATTTTGGAATTGGCACGGAACCCTGAAAAATGTCTGGAAGCGCGGCTACCCACGGCGCAGGAGCACTCTGCGGCGAGAACGGCGCGATCCCGGAGGCAGGCGGTCTGCGGTTCGATTCCCGGCAATGAAAATTTGGAAAAGTGAAAATGTGAAAATTTTACGTAGTTGGGTCGGCTCCCGGTTTCCGACGTGCGATCCCTGACGAGGTACGACTTCACGAAAAACGATAAGTTTCTCACCCTGAACTGGATTCGATTAAAAATAAAAAATAGAAACAAAAATACAAAAAACCTCCTTCAAGAAAACAAAACAAAAACACTCAATTCAAGCGAAAAAATTTGCGCCCGCGATATGGAAAGTGTATTCCGGATGGAAATCTATTGCCAAAAAAGGTAAAGGTTGATGTATTTTAGTCAGATTTTAAGTGCTATAAGCGGCAAAAATTCGGTGATTTAGAGAAATTTAGAAAAAATCTTCACCTGATGACACACACAGCCAATCTTGTTGAAATTAAAGTATTGTTATCGGCAAAAAACTCGAGAATTAGGGAAGATTTTCACCTCGGGACACACACTGTTTACTCTCGGTGCAACACGAATAGAGTGGCGGAGCGGCGTGCGCGAGGTAGGTCCGCTTTGTTTCGAGTTGTGGGTAGGTGCGGTCGTCTGAGGAAGGGTAAAAAAGAAAGATTTTGAAGGTATTTTGGAATTGGCACGGAACCCTGAAAAATGTCTGGAAGCGCGGCTACCCACGGCGCAGGAGCACTCTGCGGCGAGAACGGCGCGATCCCGGAGGCAGGCGGTCTGCGGTTCGATTCCCGGCAATGAAAATTTGGAAAAGTGAAAATGTGAAAATTTTACGTAGTTGGGTCGGCTCCCGGTTTCCGACGTGCGATCCCTGACGAGGTACGACTTCACGAAAAACGATAAGTTTCTCACCCTGAACTGGATTCGATTAAAAATAAAAAATAGAAACAAAAATACAAAAAACCTCCTTCAAGAAAACAAAACAAAAACACTCAATTCAAGCGAAAAAATTTGCGCCCGCGATATGGAAAGTGTATTCCGGATGGAAATCTATTGCCAAAAAAGGTAAAGGTTGATGTATTTTAGTCAGATTTTAAGTGCTATAAGCGGCAAAAATTCGGTGATTTAGAGAAATTTAGAAAAAATCTTCACCTGATGACACACACAGCCAATCTTGTTGAAATTAAAGTATTGTTATCGGCAAAAAACTCGAGAATTAGGGAAGATTTTCACCTCGGGACACACACTGTTTACTCTCGGTGCAACACGAATAGAGTGGCGGAGCGGCGTGCGCGAGGTAGGTCCGCTTTGTTTCGAGTTGTGGGTAGGTGCGGTCGTCTGAGGAAGGGTAAAAAAGAAAGATTTTGAAGGTATTTTGGAATTGGCACGGAACCCTGAAAAATGTCTGGAAGCGCGGCTACCCACGGCGCAGGAGCACTCTGCGGCGAGAACGGCGCGATCCCGGAGGCAGGCGGTCTGCGGTTCGATTCCCGGCAATGAAAATTTGGAAAAGTGAAAATGTGAAAATTTTACGTAGTTGGGTCGGCTCCCGGTTTCCGACGTGCGATCCCTGACGAGGTACGACTTCACGAAAAACGATAAGTTTCTCACCCTGAACTGGATTCGATTAAAAATAAAAAATAGAAACAAAAATACAAAAAACCTCCTTCAAGAAAACAAAACAAAAACACTCAATTCAAGCGAAAAAATTTGCGCCCGCGATATGGAAAGTGTATTCCGGATGGAAATCTATTGCCAAAAAAGGTAAAGGTTGATGTATTTTAGTCAGATTTTAAGTGCTATAAGCGGCAAAAATTCGGTGATTTAGAGAAATTTAGAAAAAATCTTCACCTGATGACACACACAGCCAATCTTGTTGAAATTAAAGTATTGTTATCGGCAAAAAACTCGAGAATTAGGGAAGATTTTCACCTCGGGACACACACTGTTTACTCTCGGTGCAACACGAATAGAGTGGCGGAGCGGCGTGCGCGAGGTAGGTCCGCTTTGTTTCGAGTTGTGGGTAGGTGCGGTCGTCTGAGGAAGGGTAAAAAAGAAAGATTTTGAAGGTATTTTGGAATTGGCACGGAACCCTGAAAAATGTCTGGAAGCGCGGCTACCCACGGCGCAGGAGCACTCTGCGGCGAGAACGGCGCGATCCCGGAGGCAGGCGGTCTGCGGTTCGATTCCCGGCAATGAAAATTTGGAAAAGTGAAAATGTGAAAATTTTACGTAGTTGGGTCGGCTCCCGGTTTCCGACGTGCGATCCCTGACGAGGTACGACTTCACGAAAAACGATAAGTTTCTCACCCTGAACTGGATTCGATTAAAAATAAAAAATAGAAACAAAAATACAAAAAACCTCCTTCAAGAAAACAAAACAAAAACACTCAATTCAAGCGAAAAAATTTGCGCCCGCGATATGGAAAGTGTATTCCGGATGGAAATCTATTGCCAAAAAAGGTAAAGGTTGATGTATTTTAGTCAGATTTTAAGTGCTATAAGCGGCAAAAATTCGGTGATTTAGAGAAATTTAGAAAAAATCTTCACCTGATGACACACACAGCCAATCTTGTTGAAATTAAAGTATTGTTATCGGCAAAAAACTCGAGAATTAGGGAAGATTTTCACCTCGGGACACACACTGTTTACTCTCGGTGCAACACGAATAGAGTGGCGGAGCGGCGTGCGCGAGGTAGGTCCGCTTTGTTTCGAGTTGTGGGTAGGTGCGGTCGTCTGAGGAAGGGTAAAAAAGAAAGATTTTGAAGGTATTTTGGAATTGGCACGGAACCCTGAAAAATGTCTGGAAGCGCGGCTACCCACGGCGCAGGAGCACTCTGCGGCGAGAACGGCGCGATCCCGGAGGCAGGCGGTCTGCGGTTCGATTCCCGGCAATGAAAATTTGGAAAAGTGAAAATGTGAAAATTTTACGTAGTTGGGTCGGCTCCCGGTTTCCGACGTGCGATCCCTGACGAGGTACGACTTCACGAAAAACGATAAGTTTCTCACCCTGAACTGGATTCGATTAAAAATAAAAAATAGAAACAAAAATACAAAAAACCTCCTTCAAGAAAACAAAACAAAAACACTCAATTCAAGCGAAAAAATTTGCGCCCGCGATATGGAAAGTGTATTCCGGATGGAAATCTATTGCCAAAAAAGGTAAAGGTTGATGTATTTTAGTCAGATTTTAAGTGCTATAAGCGGCAAAAATTCGGTGATTTAGAGAAATTTAGAAAAAATCTTCACCTGATGACACACACAGCCAATCTTGTTGAAATTAAAGTATTGTTATCGGCAAAAAACTCGAGAATTAGGGAAGATTTTCACCTCGGGACACACACTGTTTACTCTCGGTGCAACACGAATAGAGTGGCGGAGCGGCGTGCGCGAGGTAGGTCCGCTTTGTTTCGAGTTGTGGGTAGGTGCGGTCGTCTGAGGAAGGGTAAAAAAGAAAGATTTTGAAGGTATTTTGGAATTGGCACGGAACCCTGAAAAATGTCTGGAAGCGCGGCTACCCACGGCGCAGGAGCACTCTGCGGCGAGAACGGCGCGATCCCGGAGGCAGGCGGTCTGCGGTTCGATTCCCGGCAATGAAAATTTGGAAAAGTGAAAATGTGAAAATTTTACGTAGTTGGGTCGGCTCCCGGTTTCCGACGTGCGATCCCT
>OX371283.1:19785000-19787500 GCA_947310995.1 Yponomeuta cagnagella
AGACAGACTGGTCGCATCCAGTGGCCAGGATCTGGTGTTTTATTCCGGGCCACCACGCATTGTCGAAAGCCCCCTCGATGTCGAGGGAGACGACTCCGACGATGCGTTTTTGCCCGACGTGATCTCTTATGAGCTGTACAGCGTCATACAAAGCGTCCTCGGTGCTGCGCTGCGGCATAAAGCCATATTGGCGCAGGCTCAGTCCTCCGCCCACCCCGAGCTGCCAGAGAAGCCTCCCGGCCATCATCTTCTCCAGGATCTTCCCCAGGACTGACAGGAGCCCGATCGGCCTGTACGATTTCGGCTGCGAGTAGTCATCTCTGTTGGGCTTTGGCAGGATTTTGACTACCGCAGCCTTCCAGTCCTTAGGGAAGTATCCCAGAGAAAGGCAGGCGTTCATCAGGGCGACAAATACATCATTTCTCGCCCTGATGGCCGCACTGCAGATGTCGGCCGTGAGGCCGTCCCCCCCGGGCGCCTTTTTAGGGTGAATGCCCCTCAAGACGCCCGAGAGCTCGTGCTGGGAGAAGGGAATAAACTCCCGCGGCTTGGACCTGGCTTCATCCTCCATGCGGGCGACTGCCTGCCTGACACGGGCATGAGTATCCGACTCGGACTGAAGATCGTCAGCTGGGAAGAACGTATCCGCTATGAGGGCGGTGGAACCGACGGCATCCAGGGCGCGTCCATCCGCGCCGCTGAGGAGGGTGTCTTCCCTCCTACGAGCGGCGCATCTTAGCACCCTATAGATGCCGTCCCACACGCTCTCATGCTGCTGCTTAGAGCAGAATTCCACCCAGCTGGCGGTCTTGGCCGCCTCAATGGCGGCCTTGTAGTCCTCCTTGGCAACCAAATACTCCGCGACCACCCCGTCCCTTCGGCGGCTACTCGCGTGCCGGATTCGACCCCTCATCGTGATGAGTTTGCGCTTCTTGAGCTGCAACTCATGGCTCCACCAAACCACCCGTTTGGGTGCCTTTGGTGGAGCCAGAAGAGGGATCGAATCCTCGCACGCGCCGTGAATCGCCGCGGTGTACCTACCAATGGCCTCCTCAAGACCGCCGGGCGTCTCGATAGCCTCGATTTCCTCAACCGTCCAGTCTCCCAGACGGTCGAGGAACGAGGCCCGAAAAGTGTCCCAGTCGGCCTTCCCGGCGTGGTAACGCCTGGTGGATCCGCAGGCTCTGTCCGGCTCCGTCTCGGGCCCCACCCCCACCTCGAACGTTATCGCCCGATGATCGGGAGCGGAGGGGATGAGGTCCGGACGGACCATCCAGCACCTCACTCGATGGAAGAGCGCCGACGTGGCGAGGGTCACATCTACTATGCTAGTGAACAACTTGTCCCCCCGCCAGATGTAAAAGGTCGGCGCCCTTCCCTCGTTGAGAACCTGCAGATCCACCTGGGCTGCGAACTCGGAGAACAGAGTTCCCCTCTGGTCCTCGCGCTCGCAGCCCCACCAAAGGCTTTTGGCGTTAATATCCCCGCCGAGAAGGACCGCGCTGGTGCCCATGCGGTCCATGAAGGCCTGGATGTCGCGAAGGTAGGGGCTAAGGTCGCGGTCTCCCTCGAGGTACACCGAGACCAGGCCGATCTTCTGCCGGTCCCACTCCACCACCACCGCCACGACGTTCTCCGTGACTGTGGTGGCGTCCTGGACGACAGAGAGGGCCGGGTCGAGTACTAGGATGGCCGACTTGACCGGTTTGTCCCTAGTGGCCATCTTTTGTATACAAGTATACCGGGTGTCCACTCGGCCCGCCGATCCAGTGTAAGGTTCCTGGATCAGTACGGCCGAGTAGCCACCCTCGATGGCCACCTGGATAGCCTCGTGGAACGCGGCGCGGCAACGACCAATGTTGATTTGCATCAACCGGATCGCGCCCCGCCGCGCTCCAGGAGGCCCCCCCGCGGGATTCCGGTCACTGTCGGCCACCCCAGCACCCAGTGCACCCCGAGACTGTAAGGGTGCCAAGGTGCCCGTATCAGCAGTATTTAATGGCCTGCCGCGCTATGCTGTCCCAGCGAATACGCTCGGGACAATCCGCGGCGAATGCAGGGTGCGAGGACTCTGCCCCCGGAACCTTCGCACAATGGCAGCATCTCGGATCCCCAGCCCGCGCCGACGGGGGACAGTCCCGGGTTTGGTGCTCCCCGCTGCATCGGCCACACCTAGCATCGGCACGACAGACTCGTGCCGTGTGCCCGTAGCCCATGCAGCGGTAGCACTGCACCAGTGGGGACTGGTCCACCGCCAGCACGACCTGGTACCCCAGCCTTATCCTCGCACCCTCCATGCGCCGCCAGATGTCGGGGGTCACCTCAATGATAATGTTGGTTAGGTTAGGTTAGGTTAGGTTAGGTTAGGTTAGGTTAGGTTAGGTTAGGTTAGGTTAGGTTAGGTTAGGTTAGGTTAGGTTAGGTTAGGTTAGGTTAGGTTAGGTTAGGTTAGGTTAGGTTAGGTTAGGTTAGGTTAGGTTAGGTTAGGTTAGGTTAGGTT
>OX371283.1:19792500-19795000 GCA_947310995.1 Yponomeuta cagnagella
GGTTAGGTTAGGTTAGGTTAGGTTAGGTTAGGTTAGGTTAGGTTAGGTTAGGTTAGGTTAGGTTAGGTTAGGTTAGGTTAGGTTAGGTTAGGTTAGGTTAGGTTAGGTTAGGTTAGGTTAGGTTAGGTTAGGTTAGGTTAGGTTAGGTTAGGTTAGGTTAGGTTAGGTTAGGTTAGGTTAGGTTAGGTTAGGTTAGGTTAGGTTAGGTTAGGTTAGGTTAGGTTAGGTTAGGTTAGGTTAGGTTAGGTTAGGTTAGGTTAGGTTAGGTTAGGTTAGGTTAGGTTAGGTTAGGTTAGGTTAGGTTAGGTTAGGTTAGGTTAGGTTAGGTTAGGTTAGGTTAGGTTAGGTTAGGTTAGGTTAGGTTAGGTTAGGTTAGGTTAGGTTAGGTTAGGTTAGGTTAGGTTAGGTTAGGTTTTTTTTTTTTTTTTTTTTTTTTTTTTTTTTTAAGCGGTCCGCCACTATTCATTATGTGGCGTCCTTTGTTACAGTATAAAAAATTCCTAAAAGTTATATAATAAAATTGTTCTGTCTTAAATTTAAAATTAAAATTATATAAAATTTCTATGTCTACAATAAGATTTAAAATTGTACAATAAAAATGTCTTAAAGATAAAATTAAAACTGTTAATACTAATAATAGAGTATGTCCAAAGTAAAACACATAAAATGTCAATATATAGAATTGAACAGATGTCAAAAGTAAAATGAGCTTACACTTCTATGTACGCCCCGACGCCTTGTCTCTGTCTACTCCTAAGAGTAGTAACAAGCAAGGCGCCGGGGCTAGAAATAAAAGTTAAAACATAAAAAGAGCATATGTCAAAGTTTAAAATCTAACAATGGTCATATGTGAATTAAAATGTAAAAAATGTAAAACGTAAAAAGTAAAAATGTTAAAAGTTACATAAAAGCCTTTTCATGGTCAGATCGCCCTCCTCACGCCCGGCCTATCTGAAAGTTTAAAAATATTAAAATTTGAAAGTTAAAAGTATTAAAAATCAGATAGGGATGTCCGTAAAAATATAATAAAAATGAAAAGACCCAGACTATAAAGAGAAAAAAGACATGTTTAAATCCGGCCCCCATTAGCTTTGCAGGCCGCTTTTGTCACTGCCAGGGCGAAGGGCAAGAAGACTTCTCGACTCTTGGAGTCGGCCATAAAGGCGGCGAAAGCCTCGCACCTCACCGCCGCTCCCAGGAGAATCTCGCAATCGGCCCGAGCAGCTCCAAAACGGGGGCACTCCTCCAGCAGGTGCTCCAGCGTTTCGGGAGTCACGTCATCACAAATGCAGGACGGACTCCCCGCGAGCTTGAACCTGTGGAGGTACGCTCGAAAGCCGCCGTGCCCCGTCAGGAGCTGCGCCTTGGCATTACACATGGTGTATTTGCCAAGGACTTTGTGGGCCGATGCGACGTCCGGGAAGAACAGTGAGGTGACGCGGCCTGTGGCAGACTCGCTATAGCGGGCCTGCCACTTTGCCACCGTCTCCCATCTCACCTGCAATTTTGCATGTGAGACGGGATACGGGTCATAGGCTGCCGCGTCCTTGCGAGACAACGCCGCCCTCTTGGCCAACTCGTCAGCCCGCTCGTTGCCGGGGATCCCGACGTGGGCCTTGATCCAGTAAAACCGGATCAGGCCCCCGTTTTCCCGGATGTCAGCCAGCTGGCCGTGAATTTTCACGGCCAGCTGGTGTGTGGGTGAGGGGTTCCTGAGCAACTCCAGAGCAGATCTGGAGTCGCTCAGGACGCCCGCCCTGACGGGACCGGAACCCGCGGCAACGAGGTCGAGAGCCTTGGAGATCGCCACCATCTCCGCTTGGAAGACGGAGGCGAATCCCTCCAGCCTGAACCCCTTGGTGCGGACCTCAACGCCATCTCTCCACAGAGTGACCGCTCCGCCCACTTTGCCCCCTATCTTGCTGCCGTCCGTATAGGCCCGGGCCCAATCGTCGGGCACCTTGCTGAGCTCCTCCACGCTGGCCACCTCCTCGAACTCAACTGAAGTTCGTAGAGCGGGGTGTGCCAGCGTGAACGGGCTGCAGCGGCGCTCGACTTCCCGGCCCGGGAGCGTGGCGAAGGGCCTCCCCCTCTTCAACTCATAAAGCTGAAGAGCTTCCTCGGCCCTAAGGTCGAGGGGGAGGATCCTCGCCAAGAGGACGGCAGCTGTGTAGGAGGTGGTGCGGTGGGCCTTCGCGATGCGGATCGCGAAGGCCCTGGTCACCCTGTCGAGCAAGGCTCTGACCCCCGCGCGTTGCGCGACAGGCGCCCAGACGTTGGCCGCGTAGAGGATGGTAGGCTCGATGACGGTAGTGTAGAGCAGCCGGACGATTATCGGCATTTAAGCCCCAAGTCGCCCTGGCCGCTCTAGACACCATACCGAACCTAGCCATAGCTTTGCCGCAGACCCTGTTGAGGTGACTAAGAAAATTGAGGTTCTTGTCGATCGTCAGACCCAGTACGGTGATCTCGTCCGAGAACGCGATGTCCTCCCCTCCAA
>OX371283.1:19797500-19803140 GCA_947310995.1 Yponomeuta cagnagella
TAGGTTAGGTTAGGTTAGGTTAGGTTAGGTTAGGTTAGGTTAGGTTAGGTTAGGTTAGGTTAGGTTAGGTTAGGTTAGGTTAGGTTAGGTTAGGTTAGGTTAGGTTAGGTTAGGTTAGGTTAGGTTAGGTTAGGTTAGGTTAGGTTAGGTTAGGTTAGGTTAGGTTAGGTTAGGTTAGGTTAGGTTAGGTTAGGTTAGGTTAGGTTAGGTTAGGTTAGGTTAGGTTAGGTTAGGTTAGGTTAGGTTAGGTTAGGTTAGGTTAGGTTAGGTTAGGTTAGGTTAGGTTAGGTTAGGTTAGGTTAGGTTAGGTTAGGTTAGGTTAGGTTAGGTTAGGTTAGGTTAGGTTAGGTTAGGTTAGGTTAGGTTAGGTTAGGTTAGGTTAGGTTAGGTTAGGTTAGGTTAGGTTAGGTTAGGTTAGGTTAGGTTAGGTTAGGTTAGGTTAGGTTAGGTTAGGTTAGGTTAGGTTAGGTTAGGTTAGGTTAGGTTAGGTTAGGTTAGGTTAGGTTAGGTTAGGTTAGGTTAGGTTAGGTTAGGTTAGGTTAGGTTAGGTTAGGTTAGGTTAGGTTAGGTTAGGTTAGGTTAGGTTAGGTTAGGTTAGGTTAGGTTAGGTTAGGTTAGGTTAGGTTAGGTTAGGTTAGGTTAGGTTAGGTTAGGTTAGGTTAGGTTAGGTTAGGTTAGGTTAGGTTAGGTTAGGTTAGGTTAGGTTAGGTTAGGTTAGGTTAGGTTAGGTTAGGTTAGGTTAGGTTAGGTTAGGTTAGGTTAGGTTAGGTTAGGTTAGGTTAGGTTAGGTTAGGTTAGGTTAGGTTAGGTTAGGTTAGGTTAGGTTAGGTTAGGTTAGGTTAGGTTAGGTTAGGTTAGGTTAGGTTAGGTTAGGTTAGGTTAGGTTAGGTTAGGTTAGGTTAGGTTAGGTTAGGTTAGGTTAGGTTAGGTTAGGTTAGGTTAGGTTAGGTTAGGTTAGGTTAGGTTAGGTTAGGTTAGGTTAGGTTAGGTTAGGTTAGGTTAGGTTAGGTTAGGTTAGGTTAGGTTAGGTTAGGTTAGGTTAGGTTAGGTTAGGTTAGGTTAGGTTAGGTTAGGTTAGGTTAGGTTAGGTTAGGTTAGGTTAGGTTAGGTTAGGTTAGGTTAGGTTAGGTTAGGTTAGGTTAGGTTAGGTTAGGTTAGGTTAGGTTAGGTTAGGTTAGGTTAGGTTAGGTTAGGTTAGGTTAGGTTAGGTTAGGTTAGGTTAGGTTAGGTTAGGTTAGGTTAGGTTAGGTTAGGTTAGGTTAGGTTAGGTTAGGTTAGGTTAGGTTAGGTTAGGTTAGGTTAGGTTAGGTTAGGTTAGGTTAGGTTAGGTTAGGTTAGGTTAGGTTAGGTTAGGTTAGGTTAGGTTAGGTTAGGTTAGGTTAGGTTAGGTTAGGTTAGGTTAGGTTAGGTTAGGTTAGGTTAGGTTAGGTTAGGTTAGGTTAGGTTAGGTTAGGTTAGGTTAGGTTAGGTTAGGTTAGGTTAGGTTAGGTTAGGTTAGGTTAGGTTAGGTTAGGTTAGGTTAGGTTAGGTTAGGTTAGGTTAGGTTAGGTTAGGTTAGGTTAGGTTAGGTTAGGTTAGGTTAGGTTAGGTTAGGTTAGGTTAGGTTAGGTTAGGTTAGGTTAGGTTAGGTTAGGTTAGGTTAGGTTAGGTTAGGTTAGGTTAGGTTAGGTTAGGTTAGGTTAGGTTAGGTTAGGTTAGGTTAGGTTAGGTTAGGTTAGGTTAGGTTAGGTTAGGTTAGGTTAGGTTAGGTTAGGTTAGGTTAGGTTAGGTTAGGTTAGGTTAGGTTAGGTTAGGTTAGGTTAGGTTAGGTTAGGTTAGGTTAGGTTAGGTTAGGTTAGGTTAGGTTAGGTTAGGTTAGGTTAGGTTAGGTTAGGTTAGGTTAGGTTAGGTTAGGTTAGGTTAGGTTAGGTTAGGTTAGGTTAGGTTAGGTTAGGTTAGGTTAGGTTAGGTTAGGTTAGGTTAGGTTAGGTTAGGTTAGGTTAGGTTAGGTTAGGTTAGGTTAGGTTAGGTTAGGTTAGGTTAGGTTAGGTTAGGTTAGGTTAGGTTAGGTTAGGTTAGGTTAGGTTAGGTTAGGTTAGGTTAGGTTAGGTTAGGTTAGGTTAGGTTAGGTTAGGTTAGGTTAGGTTAGGTTAGGTTAGGTTAGGTTAGGTTAGGTTAGGTTAGGTTAGGTTAGGTTAGGTTAGGTTAGGTTAGGTTAGGTTAGGTTAGGTTAGGTTAGGTTAGGTTAGGTTAGGTTAGGTTAGGTTAGGTTAGGTTAGGTTAGGTTAGGTTAGGTTAGGTTAGGTTAGGTTAGGTTAGGTTAGGTTAGGTTAGGTTAGGTTAGGTTAGGTTAGGTTAGGTTAGGTTAGGTTAGGTTAGGTTAGGTTAGGTTAGGTTAGGTTAGGTTAGGTTAGGTTAGGTTAGGTTAGGTTAGGTTAGGTTAGGTTAGGTTAGGTTAGGTTAGGTTAGGTTAGGTTAGGTTAGGTTAGGTTAGGTTAGGTTAGGTTAGGTTAGGTTAGGTTAGGTTAGGTTAGGTTAGGTTAGGTTAGGTTAGGTTAGGTTAGGTTAGGTTAGGTTAGGTTAGGTTAGGTTAGGTTAGGTTAGGTTAGGTTAGGTTAGGTTAGGTTAGGTTAGGTTAGGTTAGGTTAGGTTAGGTTAGGTTAGGTTAGGTTAGGTTAGGTTAGGTTAGGTTAGGTTAGGTTAGGTTAGGTTAGGTTAGGTTTTTTTTTTTTTTTTTTTTTTTTTTTTTTTTTTTTTTTTTTTTTTTTTTTTTTTTGGGCACTCCGTGAAAAAATCCATCATGGACGCCAGGGAAGGGGACCCTGGCAGTGTCGGACTCCTACCGACTAAAAAAACACGAAATGCCCATCTTCTTATCCTCTAACAGGAGTCAGAGTCCTTTGGTATCATTTTTTCATGTTTGCTCTTTTCTTTTCTTTTCTTTTCCTTTCTTTTCTTTTCCTTTCTTTTCTTTTCTTTTATTCTTAATATTCTTAACAATAATACAGCTTTCTTTAACTTATATATAAACGAGACACAAATCCTATATACTCATATATATTATTTATATACTAATCTATATAAAATTGTGTTCTTATTTATTCTTTTTCCCTACTTTTGCTGCTATGTTGATACAGTACTTTAGAAACTTATCTCTGGTGTTCTTATCTTCTATTATATCACACAGGTTATTTTTCCTTATTTTAATGCCTAGTTCTAATTCTATATCTAACCTTTCTTTTCCATATACAGGACAGTCAGTCACAACGTGCAGGGAGCTTTCTTCTACATCAGGGTCACAGATACACGCCGGGCTCTCCTTGCACTTGAACCGGTTCAAGTACTCGGAGAACCCGCCGTGTCCCGTCAGAATCTGTACCGCAAGGTGGTTAATGGTAATGCTTTTTATTATTGGATACGCCTTTATAGCATCCGGAAAAAACGCCTTTGTCGTTGATGCTGTCTCACCTTTCTTGTATCGCTCGTTCCATTCGCCAAGCGAGGTCAAACGGATCTGTCGCTTGGCGAATGAAACTGGGCATTTGTCATAGTTGGCCTTTGTTTTGAGTTTTAGTGCAGCCTCCTTGGCCAGCTCGTCTGCCCTTTCGTTCCCCTCTAGTCCAGCATGTGCTTTGATCCAGTACAAGTTTATTGTTTTATTTTGCTGGTGTAGTTTGGCGATGTTCTTTTTTATTTCCATTGCAAGTGGATGGAGGGAGGCACTGTTAGTTACGGTCTCCAGAGCTGACCTGGAGTCGCAGTAAATACTGCAGCTTTGCTGCGCCATTTGATGAGCATACTTCGTAGCCTCCTGTAGGGCAAGCAACTCGGCCTGGTAGACCGTGCAGAAGTGGTCGAGTTTTAACTTTTTGTTTTTAATTTCACATCCATCCAACCAGATTGATATTGCAGCCCCGACCTTTCCCTCTATCTTGCTTCCGTCGGTATATATTTTTAAGCCGCCGCTGTCATGCTCTTCCACTTGTGCACGGTCCGCCAGGCAAGTGAATTCCAGTCCCACTAGATGCACAGGGTGTGGTGCCTGCGCAAACGGTGTGGGTCTCTCCATCTCTCGGCCCCTTACTACCTGTTGGGAATATCCTTTCTTTGCACAGTATAGTGCAGCCGCTTCCCGGACTCTGATATCCAGCGGGAGTATTCCCGCGAGCAGCAGGGCTGAGTTCAGGGAGACTGTTCGGTATGCTTTCACGACCTTCTGCACGAAACCCCTCTGCACCGAATTGAGATGTTTTTGTACACCCAACTTGTGTGTTGCCGGTGCCCATGCACTGGCTGCGTACATGATTACTGGTTCCACCACCGCCGTGTATATGGTTCTGATCACCTCGGGATTCAGACCCCAGTGGATTTTAGCTGCTCTCTCTAGCTGTTTGTAGAGGCCTAGTGCTTTACGGCAGACATTGGCAACGTGCGTGTTAAATGTGAGTTTATTATCCACTGTGAGTCCTAAGATCTTGATTTCCTTGAACAGTTCAATGTCTACCCCACCCATGCGCAACAGTGGGGAGTCGTACTTCAATTTATTTGTTACCACCATTGCTTTGGTTTTGTGTGGTGCAAACTTAAGCTTGTTTCTGACCCCCCACTCCTGGACATGTGCGAGGGCGGCATTGGCCCGTCCCTGAATATCAGTGGCTGTTTCTCCCGAGAAGATCAGAACCACATCGTCAGCAAAAGCTTGGCAGTAGTGGTCCCTGCATTCCAGGTCTTTAAGGAGGGGGTCCAGCAGCAGGTTCCAAAACGTTGGCCCCCCCACGGAACCCTGAACACATCCCTTACTTGTAGATTTTAGGTGCTCCGCTCCGGCGTACCTCACCCTAACTCGTCTGTCCGACAGGTAGGAGTCGACCAGCCGCCTAATGTTCACCGGGCATGTCGTCTCGGCCAGTCTGCAACGAATGGCGGGCCACCACGCATTATCGAAGGCTCCCTCTATGTCAAGTGAGACTAGTGTTACCATCTTTTTGTCTTCTAGCTTTGATCGTATATATTTAATCATGACATAGAGGGAGTCCTCGGTGCCACGCTGCGGTGTAAACCCATACTGCCTATCGCTCATGCCCGGCGAGATGTGGAACCTTATCCTTCTCACCATCATCTTCTCCAATATTTTTCCAAATACAGGCAGCAGTCCGATGGGTCTGTATGATTTCGGGTGGGTATAGTCGTCCTTGCCCGGTTTTCTTAGGACCGCTATAGCGGCTTCCTTCCAGCTATCGGGAAAGTGGCTGAGGGCCAAGCATTTGTTGGCGAGTGCCAGGAGGACCTGCGGATCATTGTCGGCGACAGCTCTACATATGTCGGCAGTGAATCCATCGAGTCCTGGGGCTTTTTTGGGGTTGAAGCTTGACGCGGCCCACTGCAGCTCCGCCATGGTAAATGGGGGATCGCATGTTTCATCATGTCCCTCCCCATTTAGCATGTTGGCCGTAGCCCGCACTTGCTTGTGGTCCGCGTTATCAGTTTGAGTTTCGTCCTCCGGGTAGAATGTGTCGGCCAGCAACTTGGCCGACTCTTCATTACTAAGTGCCTCCCCGTTACCGACCAATACAACATCCTCCTCTCGTTTGGTAATCCGCCCCATGACTCGATAGATCCCATCCCACATACTCTCTCTGTCCTGCTTTTCACAGAACATCT
>OX371284.1:0-146000 GCA_947310995.1 Yponomeuta cagnagella
TTTCTTCGTTTGTGAGAAAAACTATTGTTAGGGGCCCTTTTTCAACCCATTTAATTCGTATCTAAGTATAAAAAAAAAAAAAAAAAAAAAAAAAAAAAATTAATAATAATAATGACTCTTCCTGACATCTATTGGCGAGTAGTAACATTATTAATTTTTATAATATTTTTAAAGCTTTGGCAAACATGACCATGATAATGACTCCACCTGCCATCTATTGGCGGGTGGTAATACCAAGATTTTATTTCTTTTTTAAAGCTTTGGCAAACATAAACTGAAAAATATTTCTCTTACAGACAGCTATTGGTGAGTAGTAATACTATTTATTATCTGACTATTGAAAAATCCGGTCTTAGGGTTTCGTACCCGAAGTGTGCCAAACGGAACCCTATTACTAAGACTTCACTGTCCGTCTGTCTGTCTGCTTTGTTTGTCTGTCTGTCTGTTTATCTGTCTATCAGCAAACTGTATCTCATGATCCGTCATAGCTAGGCAGTTGAAATTTTCACATGTTGTATTTCTGTGGCTACTTGAGCAAAAAAGACTAAAAACGAAATAAAAAAAAAAAAAAAAAAAAAAAAAAAAAAAAAAAAAAAAAACAAATATTTAAAATTAAAAACACTGAGAAATATGTGTTTCATAATTTTTATTGAACTAAATTTATTCTAAGTTTTAAGAAAACCCGATCACAAATACTCTACTCTCTGTACAAGCTTTGATAAAGCTTTTCACTCTCTTATGGCTTTAATTTTGGAAAACTGAGAGATACATATTTCATTAAAGTTATTGACATACATTTATATCAAGTTTTAAGTAAATTCAAAGACTAATACAAATACAAATTATGACACCTTAATTCACTATTATAGGGGTTGAATTTTGAGAAACTGAGAAACATTTGTTTCGTTAATTATATTAAAGAACATTTCTTCTTAATTTCGTGAGAATCAGACGACAAATATTATACTTCCTATACAAACTTTGACACCCTTTTCACCCTCTAACTAAAGTGTTGAATCTTGAGAAACGGACAAATACGTGTTTGATTAATTTCTTCTAAGTTTCAAGAAAATCACACCACAAAAATTTTGCTCCCCGTACAAACTTTGGCACGCCTTTTCACTCTCTTAGGGATAGATGTAGACGTACATTTTTACCAAGTTTTGCATAAATCTGGCCGTAAACAAGTTTGGACACCCCCTTTCATCCCTTTAGGGGTTGAGTTTCTTGAAATCCGTTCTTATCTCGTATGTCCATTATTAAAGGTCTCCCTCTGCAAAATTTCAGCTTTCTAAGTCTAACGGTTTAGGCTGGGCTTTGATAGGTGAGGGTGTCGGATGCTCGAGTTTTATATATTAGAATGAAAAGATTTTTTACTTAAAATCGTATTAACTAACAATTACAAATGCTTACCGACAAGTTAATATTTGACATAATTTGTCTAGGAGAACAACAGAATTTTCTATTCAAGAATTTATAGCCAAGGACATTATTTAGTTTAGCTTAGCCTCACTGGATTCTCCTTGACCACTTATGCATAGAAAACGTTTTACACACAATCGTAGTTCACGACTAAAAATATACTGTATCTATGTAGATAAAGTCTATAGTGTAGTCAGTCTATTGTATTATTGATATTATCTTTAATAGGTACCCGTCTAGATACTATCATGTTCCGAGAATGATGTATCTCAATCGTGATAGCGATAACCGCTAGCTAAGCCGGCGAGGCACATCAGTTGACAGTCAGTTACGAATCATGAGAGTATTGGCACTTCTGCTGCTAGCGGCGCTCGCCACCGCCAAGCGGTACCACCCAGAGCCGGCGCCGCAGCCGGCGGCGCGCCTGCTTCCGGGGGAGGACTCCGCCGAGTTCTGGTACCGGGAAGCGCGCGGGCAGCTGGAGGAGCGGATCGCCAACCACGCGAACATGGGCACGGCGCGCAACGTGGTGATGTTCCTGGGCGACGGCATGTCAGTGCCCACGCTGGCGGCGGCGCGCACGCTGCTGGGCCAGCGCCGCGGCCGGCCCGGCGAGGAGGCGCAGCTCTCCTTCGAGGCGTTCCCCGCCGTGGGGCTCGCCAAGACCTACTGCGCGGACGCGCAGATCGCCGACTCGGCCTGCACGGCCACGGCCTACCTCTGCGGCGTCAAGGCCAACAGCGGCACGCTCGGCCTCACGGCGGCTGTGCCGCGTTTTGACTGTGCTTCATCTCAGGACACGGCAAACCATTTGCGCTCTATCGCTGCATGGGCTCTTGAAGACGGCCGCGACGCCGGTATGATGATAAATTTATTACGTACAATTCTTACTTAAGGTTCCGATGCATAAAATAATATAGTGAGTATGCTTCTAATTAACAGGTATCGTGACGACAGCACGAGTGACACACGCCTCGCCGGCGGGAGCTTATGCGAACGCAGCCGACCGCAATTGGGAGAACGACGCTGAAGTTCGTGCCGCGGGACACGATCCCGCGGTGTGTCCAGACATCGCGCACCAGCTCATACACCGATACCCCGGAAACCAGTTCAAGGTAACCTGATTTAGTTTTAAGTTGATTTCTTTTGACATAATAAAGTTACGCTGGACAAGTCTAGTCACCTCAAATAAAGCGAATTCTGAGATTGCATTAGATTGTTTTACATTTGGTGATTATTTATTTGTTTAGTTGTAAGGCTGATTCGATTGTAACGGTCCTTTGGCAGGTGATTCTCGGTGGTGGACGGCGCGAGTTCCTGCCCAGTAGCACTTTGGATGAGGAGGGCGCCGCGGGCTTGCGCGTGGACGGACGCGATCTGCGCGAGGAGTGGCGTGCGGACAAGCTGGCGCGCAATGTCAGCCACGAGTACATGTGGCACCGTCAACAGCTGCTCAACTCCACCGAGGACGCCGAATACCTACTGGGACTGTTCGAGAGTAGTCACCTGATGTACCACATGGAAGGGCCCGAGGAGTCGGAGCCGACGCTGGCGGAGCTGACGACGGCGGCCATGCGGCGGCTGGCGCGCAACCCGCGCGGGTACTTCCTGTTCGTGGAGGGGGGCCGCATCGACCACGCGCACCACGACAACTACGTGCATCTGGCGCTCGACGAGACGCTGGAGCTGAGTGCCGCCGTGCAGGCCGCCGCCCAGCTCGGCGACCCGCGGGACACGCTGCTCGTGGTCACGTCCGACCACGCGCACGTCATGGCGTTCAACGGCTACACACGGCGCGGCGGCGACATCCTCGGCGCGTCCGACAGCGTGGGCGACGACGGCGTGCCTTACCTCACGCTCTCCTACGCCAACGGGCCCGGCTTCCGCCCACACGTCGCTGACGGCGTGCGCGCTGACGTCACGCAAGAAGACATGAGAGCACCGCGGCGGCGTGCCACGGCCGAGGTGCCGCTGGAGTCGGAGACGCACGGCGGCGACGACGTGGCGGTGTTCGCGCGCGGGCCGCGGCACCACGTGTTCGCCGGACTGTACGAGCAGAGCCAGCTGCCGCACCTCATGGCTTACGCCGCCTGCATCGGGCCCGGCCTGCGCGCCTGCGATGAGTCCTAAAGTTTCACAAAGTTTTGTTGTCATATTATTGTTGAAAATTAAACTACTGGGTTACGTGTCCCGAATATGCATTTTACGTTTGTATTTTTTTTCTTTCATTATAGAAAAAGTACTTTGATTCACAAATAAGAACAAGGTACCTACCTAAATAAATAATGTTGACCTAAGTACAAGAATCGTAGAGATTACCGAGTGGAGGAGCGTTTGAGGATTAAAGTATCATCATTGAAGCGGGATCCAACTGATTAATAAAACAGAAATGTTTATCAGCAACAAAAATCAGCAAAAAGTCTTTCTATCGCCATCGACCTCGCCTTCGTTGTTAAACTAACAGCTTTGACGTTCATTAAGTAAACATTTTGTTTTTATAATGAATAAAAATATTTGACTTTGACTTAAATATTTTGTTATAAATTCGAAGCCAAGCTGCTTCTAAATAGCTGGAAATCGAGATCAATGTGCTTACAAGTTATGGTTGTTCAGCATTCTATAAATATGGTTAAGGACTGTCTAAAATCTTTGTAACCGGAATTTCTACTGGTAGTAGGTATAGTTAGCATGTTCTCGTCGTAAATAAATAGACAAATGCAATGTTACAATCTGTTACTAAAATATTGAAGGTCTTATAACGAAAACTGAATCCCTTTACATTAACGCATTGACAGATACCTATTAATAATACTCACGGAGTCCTTTTACACGGAGGTTTGTAACCACGAACTACTCGACTACAGAGATAATGTTAATATACATGGTAACGGTCTCCGCAGGCCACGCAGCCACCGCCGCGCGCGCCGCCCGCCCCCGCCACGTGGAGCGCGTGCAGGTCGCGCACGAGACTGGCCGCCGTCGCCGCCGCCGCCGCCGGCCGCCGCCGCCGGCTCCACAGCGCTCCGCTCTCTTGCCCCCGACTCCACTGCCATTGCATCTTTTTCCGCCGCTTCTAGATTTGTAGCAATTGTGATTGTGATGGCCGTTGTATAGGTTATGTTCTTTTCCGCAAAAAGTCATTGTCTTATAAAGTCACTTTGCAAGCCGCATACGAACTGATCTCTCATATTCTCATCCAATGACACTCCGAAATCACAAAACCTTGTTTTCTTTTTTAGCTCCGCGACGTAGTTAGCGACCGTCTGTCCTTCGTTTTGCCTATACAGGCGAAACCGGTATCTTTCTGCCATAACCGACGGTGACGGTTGTAAATGATTTCTCATAATATTTATTAGTTCACACAGCTACACACTAGAAGGCTTCTCTGGGCTACGTAAGTTGACCATTAACTCGTAGGCTTCTTCACCGATAATGGAGATGAGCGTTGGCACTTTCAATTCACTTTCGACTTTATTCACAAGAAAGTAGGTACATTTCCAGTCTATCGCAGTATGCTTGCCAGTTGCCTTTTTCTACATCGAAGTCACTAAATTTCCCGACGTTTTTCGAAGTTTTCACGGAAAACCCACTTCGTCGCCACTGTTACTCGTAAGTAAAATACGTCCTACTTGAGAGCCATTTATTCGATAAAAGAAACGCTACCCGTATTTCCTAATACCCCACATTATTCCCCAAAATATAAACTAGAATTACCCTACGTAATGCTAATATACAACAGTAGTGATATTGGTGATAGATATCCACTAAAAATCGTGATTTTTTTAAATAAAAATAAAAACCTACTTCAAAACACAATCACATCAAAAACAGAAACCTTTAAATTCGATGTAGGTATTGTAAAAATATATTTTGGAGTCGGTGCTCAAAATGAATGTGCTGGTTTTGTGACTTACTTGACAATATATAAAGTAACTCTGAACCCCAAAATAAATTAAATTAAATTGTATTTTGGGGGCACAGTGATCCATTTAGGGTGAACTTAAATATGCATATCACAACATAGTGTTTGTACAGTAATAAAATAAAAGTCAAACGAGCATACAGCAAACTATAATATGGCTCAAGTCTTTTATTTAAAATAATAAAGTTTAAATACAACATTATATATATACGAAAGGTTTTACAAGCTTAATAGAATAAAATAGACAATTACATAAACATAGGTATAAGGTTGCTGGAATTAATATGACCTATTTACATAAATACATATAGTGATAGATTCGTCGTAATTAAGTAAACAAGACATCTTTCCCGACTCTAAATTTCGTAATTTATTCACGATAACTGTTACTTAGCGCCGGCTCCAAACTATATTTCTACAATATCTGCATCGAATTTAAAGGTCACATTCTTTTAAATTATTTCACTGTTTTTAGTATTGTATTGTTTTGAAGTCAGTTTTTATTTTTATTTAATTAATTATTAATGATATAACCGCGGCTTTCAAACCATCCAGAAAACGGCGTGTATTATTCATAAAATAAAAAATATATAACCAAATAAAAAGCTGTTAAACAGCAATAAAATGATACTATTGGTAATAAAAGCATAGTTGAATTGAAAATTAATGTATTAAAGGTTGTTAGCTTAATTCCGGATTAATTTGCTCAATTTTTTATCGTATGATTAAGATTAAGCTAAAGTTTTAGTATTAAAGGTTGTTATATTGAGACGCGTGTGTATAGTTCAATGTCGTTTAACTCCAAAAGCACGACATAAATACTTAACTTATATGGGCCGTGGAGGTCACCGTGCTACGCCTCCATTGTTTGTTTTAACGGCTATTATTTTTAACTTAAAGTAATGCGTAATTAAATAATATCACAATACTGTCCTCCGGGGGTCGATTTTGAGGTTTTGATGCCATTCTAAATAGAAAGAAATTCTTATCGATCTGTTTTAGAATCATTCAAGTAGCGTTTTTAGTTCACGAGATAGCTGTAGCAAAAACGGCGTTACCTATATACGGTCAAATATTTGTTTTGCACAACTAAAACTACGAAATAATACTTAGCTAAAACATTACTAAGCTGAAATCAATACTGAACTATGCGCTTAGCGACTTCTTAGTGTAGGAAATGCACATAATTTTATTACATAAAAACGGGTCACAGTCGTACGCTAAAATATAGCTAGGGTATAACTTAGCGATATTTTTGTATAACAATTCCTTCAGGGTGCTGGGTGCTGCTGGGATTGCGGCGTTTCTGTAGTGCATGTTTGCGGAGGCGCGCGTTGATGGCTTCCACGCCAGCATACGCAAAAGGATAGCGTCCCTGCCACAGATATATCTGTGGTCCCTGCTGTGTAGGAGTCGCGGCGGTAGCAACAGCTTTCTGAAGGTCATTGCAGCTAAGGTCGACAATCCCTTCTTGAGGCACTGGGTGGCGGCGCACACATTGTCCAACGTTGGTGTCGCCCAATGTGATTGTTGTTGTTGCCTACTTTTTAATGTTTTAATGTGATTATTATTTTGTGTACCATACTTACGTAGTTATAAGACTTACTAACACAATATATGAATATTATTATTAATTTAAAATGTAATTGTAAATGTAAATATGGACTCATGGTCTGAAATAAATTGTTTGAATTGAATTGAATGGAAACGCATAGTTCACAGGGATAGGATTATCATCCCTGTGCACTGTACGATGGCTTTTCGAGGTAGTTTCCGTTTTGTGGCGTCCAAGTGCTGGAATGATATACCTCCCCTAGTCCGTGACGCTTCCAGTAGGTATGTCTTTGGGCGCAAGCTCAAGGTATATTTGCTTGAACAGCAGAGACTATCCCGTCCGATTTTTCGCCGCTTCTGACTCTAATTTACTTTTACTTCTACTTTTACTATTTAGTAAAATGACCGACTATGTAATCGCATCAATTAAATCATAGGCCACCATTGCGTAATGTCGGGCATGTATTTACTTTGTAGTTATTTACTTTGGTTTATATCCTCCTATCTCTCCTCTCTATACATATAGATTTAAAACTAATAATATATGTGTAAAAAGTATAATATTATTTCTTTATTTTGTACAGCGCTTTTCTGTCGGTGAATCAGTCACCTCTTACATAGATGGTGCCATGGCGACCAACACGGTTGGTTATGCAGCTGAGTTTTGGAGTTGAGATACCATGGTTTAATTATTGTTTGATTCTTATAAAAATACCGTTACAAGGAAGTGACAGTTTAAATAATAAACTTTAAATGTCGTTTCTTTGTTTACAGGTAAGATGGTGTGATTTAAGATAAACGGTGTAATTAATTATTAGCGTATGTAAGTACTAAAATAAAATTCTTTGTTTACAGAGAAACGCCATTATTTATTTGAAATTGGTAATCCCAAATAAGCTGTGCTAATAAGTTTGGAGTTATTGCCTTATATATGTAAGTATTTTATGAGGTTATTTTTTTTTTACTTTGTTGTATGTATGTTATTGAATTTGACTTAATTCTTTAACTGCACCACGGCACGCACTCCGTAGTACAATTATGGGTTACCGTAGGCACTGACTGAAAATCAACGCTGAGGGATCACTTCCTCAGCACAAAGCTGAGTAGCTGCCTTTTGTGGCAATGTAGATACACCACAGGCTACATCTATGGTCCTGTTTTATTTATTCATTTTGTCTGTTGTGTATTTAGTTTTCTTTCTGTTGTTGTGCATATTATGTTACTTATGTGCTTATTTTGTTTCTGTGATGTTTCTTGTTGGTATAATAAAAATGTCTTACTTTTTCTTTGAATAGTGAAATAACTCAAGCTAAAACTCCTAAACACATTTTTCTCCCTTTAAAACCAGCTATTTCAAATCGAGATATTTGCTATTTGAAAGTAAATGTAAAGTGCTATCTTTTGATTTGTCAAAGTTTTTGATACGACTAATAAAAAATAAATGGCATCATTTTAATAAAGACTCCCGCGTCTTTACTTCATAATATCTCAAAACTTGGTTTTGTGGCTAAGTGATGTGTTAGCTATCGGAAGGCAGAAAAATAACCAACGTGTAGCCTATAATAAGTACCTTAAGTAAAATAGTTGTTACATAAACCTAGGACAGATATTATTTATTTATTTATTTTATTAGGGTAAACAAACAATTATACAATGAGTGGTAACAGCAACTTAGGTAACAATTAAGTATTTTAAGTAATTCTACAACCAGCAACGCTTACCACGAATTGGAGAAAGACAAAATAAATACTTACAGATAACAAAGACCTCAGAGAGAGGTAACTTCTGACTTATTAGAACTAAGTTATTAAAACTAACAAGATTAATATAATATTATAATATAGACTAGCACAGATTTAATGCATATAATATTTTGCAGCGAGCGCGAGTGCGGCGAGGGCGAGCGCGGGGCGCGGCGCGCGGGCGGGGGGCGCGGCGCTCGGCTCGTGGCAGGCGCGCAGGCCGGGCCCGATGCAGGCGGCGTAGGCCATGAGGTGCGGCAGCTGGCTCTGCTCGTACAGTCCGGCGAACACGTGGTGCCGCGGCCCGCGCGCGAACACCGCCACGTCGTCGCCGCCGTGCGTCTCCGACTCCAGCGGCACCTCCACGTGCGCGCGCCACCGGAGATCGCGCGCCTCTGTCACACACATCGAACAAAGATACATGTGATAGTAGTAAGTCATACAGTGCTGCTCGCGAACGGGGTTTAAGTCCCATACAAGCGTGGTTGGATTTGTAATGCAGTGGGGTACAGCATGTGACGGAAAAGCAACTCACCAAAACCAGACTCCTCTGCAAAGTTGGCTCGCACGCCGTCAGCGACGTGTGGGCGGAAGCCAGGCCCGTTGGCGTAGGAGAGCGTGAGGTAAGGCACGCCGTCGTCGCCCACGCTGTCGGACGCGCCGAGGATGTCGCCGCCGCGCCGTGTGTAGCCGTTGAACGCCATGACGTGCGCGTGGTCGGACGTGACCACGAGCAGCGTGTCCCGCGGGTCGCCGAGCTGGGCGGCGGCCTGCACGGCGGCACTCAGCTCCAGCGTCTCGTCGAGCGCCAGATGCACGTAGTTGTCGTGGTGCGCGTGGTCGATGCGGCCCCCCTCCACGAACAGGAAGTACCCGCGCGGGTTGCGCGCCAGCCGCCGCATGGCCGCCGTCGTCAGCTCCGCCAGCGTCGGCTCCGACTCCTCGGGCCCTTCCATGTGGTACATCAGGTGATTGCCCTCGAATATGCCCAGCAAATACTCCGCCTCCCCGGTGGAGTTGAGTAGTTGTTGACGATGCCAAATGTACTCGCTGCTGACGCCACGCGCTGCCTTGTCTGCGCGCCACTCCTCAATCAAATTGCGCCCATCTGCGCGCAAACCGTCGGTACCCTCCTCATCCGTTGTGTTTATGGGTAGGAATTCACGCCTTCCGCCGCCCAAGATCACCTGCAACAAACCTGTTGTAGCCTCGGTGAGACTTAATGTGAAACTATACTCTAAGCTTGTCTGATGGTTTACCTTAAACCGGTTACCGGGATACTCGTGTATGAGCTGTTGTGCGATGTCCGGGCACGCGGCGGGGTCGTGCCCCGCGGCGCGAACTTGCGCGTCATTCTCCCAACCGCGGTTGGCGGAGCGCGCATATGCGCCAGCCGGAGACGCGTGAGTGAGGCGGGTTGTGGTCACGATACCTGAACACAATGTTATTTGACTCCTGAGTAAACAAAAATACAACTTTAAAAGAAAAATTTTCTAGATCTAAATTTCCTTAATCCGCCCCCGCTCTACTGGCCACTGTTTGTAGAAACGTGACAACATTCAAGACAAAAGCACATATAATTAAGTTAAAATTTTAAATAAAATATAAAACCGACTTCGAAACATTACAGCACTAAAAAGTTAGAAATAATTGAAAAGAACTTTGACACACCACAGGATGCACTCTGACGCTCTGACTTTGTATTATGTTGTATTTATGTGACTTGTTTTTCTTTTGTTCTTGTTTATGTTACTTGTTATGCCTTTTTTCTTGTGATATGTTAATTTGTCCCAATAAAAGTCTTTCTTCTTCTTCTTCTTCTAAATTATATAAATAAAGAAGTATGTCTACATGTAGGTATTATAGAAGTATAATTTGCAGTCGGTACCTAAAATATATGTGCTGGTCATGAAACTGGGCACCGACTACAAATTATACATCTGCAATACCTACTACATGTATACATACTTATAATTTAAATTAATAATATTTCTGAATATAGGTTATTTCTTTTAAATTATTTGTAACTTTTTAGTGCTGTAGTAATTACTGTAGTGTTTTGAAGTCGGATTTTGTTTCTTATTTAAAATGTCGACATATAAGATCTCAATCGATTCGACATGTTTGCGCAAGTGTCATAGGCTATTTATATGAAATCAGCATTTATCAACAAAAAATAAAAAAAAAACACTAAAAAGACAAAAATAAAAGGCGGGCGGGACCCAAATTCAATATTGTGTGTGACTTGTTGCGTTGGTCCCGTCTGCTTATTGGTTAATGTGCAGCAGTCGAGTTGTTGGTTATTTTTATAACAGGTTTTTTTTTTTACTCAATTTCTTACAACTATCTTTACAGGACAAGCCTAATACGACAGATGCGCTAATTTAGATTGTAATTTTAATTCTATTCAGATCTACTTTAATACATACTAATATATATTTACTTAAACTAGAACCCAAAATGCATATCGAGACTTTTGTGAACTCGTCCAGAGTGCATGCAAATAAGTCCGTATGATCAGCAATGATTGGTCACGAAAGTAAATGTGAATCGGTTGCAACACGCATTTAGTTTTATATCGGGCCTTAAGTTTGTTACTGTGTATGTGTAGAGTTACCTTATCTTATTACTTTAAAAAAGGCACACAGAGTGCGTTCGGACATGTTCTCGGCCGGACAGCACTGTGCATGTATTTACAAGAACCCATTTAAGTTCTTTAATCTTCGAAGGCGTCTCATTTCAGTCACAGAACTGAAATGCAGACGGATCAAAGTTACCGAAAAGAAACATTGCTCTAAAGCTCATTAGTACACTAGTTAGCCAGCTAGCTAGTGTAGTTTACAAGACAGGGGTCTAGCAACTGCAATTTTCGGCACTCTTGGATCATCACTTACTCACTCATCATCAAGTGTCTAGTAGAGTACTTCTAATTGGATTACAGCTTTTAAGTGTTTAATATGAATAATGTAACCGGGTTATACGGGGTCGTAATTTGAGACAGCATAAGCAGCCTATATACGACCCACTGTAGGGCACAGGCCTTCTCTCAGAGAGAGTCAGAGAGAGAGAGAGTTGGGCTTAATCACCACGCGTGCCCACCGCGGATTGGCGATTTCAAGCGCTGAGCTATATGAATAGCTCAGACACTTAGGTTTCCTCACGATGTTTTCCTTTACCGTTAGCGAGTGGTATTGCTACTATAACTTCACAAATGTACATAACTTAGAAACCAAAGTCATAGGTACACGCCCGAACTAGGAATCGAACCTGGGTCTCCCGCTTCCGAGTTCAATGTTCTGCCCAGGCGGTAGCCTACCGCTTGAGACAGCGAAAAAGTTGAATTACCTAATTCGTTGTAGACAAAGAAAAAGTTTATTAGGAGGCCTCTCCTAAAGAAAAGTTATGTATATCATTTATGCAAATATTGAAAAAATTATACTCTCAGCCCAAAAAAAAATACCAAACTACACTTTCTACTTTTATTACCAGAATATCTCTGCTCGAGATAGCTCCGTTCAGGATAAACGTATTAAAATTTATTATATACATAATTATTATGTTAATATAATTGTACCATTAAAATTTGTCCCTAAATAAAATAAATACATAATTAAATCATACTTAGAATGTTTAATGGATGACGATTGAGTCTAATATATTGTGACATACCGGCATCGCGGCCATCTTCTAGCGCCCAGGCAGCGATGGAGCTGAGGTGGTGCGCCGTGTTTTGCGAAGCTGTACAATTCCAACGAGGCACCGCCGCCGTGACGCCGAGCGTGCCGCGGTTGGCCTTGACGCCGCAGAGGTAGGCCGTGGCCGTGCAGGCCGAGTCGGCGATCTGCGCGTCCGCACAGTAGGTCTTGGCGAGCCCCACGGCGGGGAACGCCTCGAAGGAGAGCTGCGCCTCCTCGCCGGGCCGGCCGCGGCGCTGGCCCAGCAGCGCGCGCGCCGCCGCCAGCGTGGGCACCGACATGCCGTCGCCCAGGAACATCACCACGTTGCGCGCCGTGCCCATGTTCGCGTGGTTGGCGATCCGCTCCTCCAGCTGGCCGCGCGCTTCCCGGTACCAGAACTCGGCGGAGTCCTCCCCCGGGAGCAGGCGCGCCGCCGGCTGCGGCGCCGGCTCCGGGTGGTACCGGTCCGCCGCCACCGCTGTAACACAGAGCGCGCTCAGTCGCAGACCCCCGTCCCGCTCCCCGCCCCGCTCCCCGCTCCCGTTCTCGCACCTACCGGCAACGCTCAGCAGCAGCGTGAGGTAGAGACGCGACATCAGTGCTAGAGTACCCGAAGCGTTGTATCTTTGCTCCACCATCGGTCATTATAATAACTCATTTTGTTATCTTATCGCACAAAAACACGCTAATTATATGATAGAGTACACTAGTATAACTAATAACATGCAATAAGCTATATTTCGGTAGTCGTGTGATAATGTTCCATCGAAATTATTTGATAATAGTGTAAATAAAGTGTGCAATCGTAATGTTAAGCGCTTAATACAATCTGATAAAATACCAACTACAAGATAGGTACATCATGTCATGTTACAGTAATTTGCCGAGTTAGAAGTCGGCGAGCGGCGCACCTTCTTAGAGTTTCCTAACATGTAACTTTTCCCCCCAAATTTTCGTGCGCTAACAATTTCTTAGTCTACTATAAATTGATAACAGTCAGTTCTTTTTTTACGCACGTTGGCCGACCGGCAGAAGTTATATCGACGAAGAGCTAACCTTCTAATTTTGTAGAAAAAGTTTTAGTGGCTATATTTTACCTTCTAAGTCCTGACCTTGAAAACAACAATGGTTTTCGATTGATACTTTCGAAGTCAGGACTTATTATTGTTATTATACTTTATTGTTTTAATTTTAGTTTTTTTTATTTATTTAACCGAAATCCACAGCAAAAGAATTACAGTAAGCATTAGGTTCTTAATAATTTTTACATGCAGCCAATGATAGATTTTACTATGTAGCTTTGAAAATTACATTTTACTTATTTTAACTAATTCAAAAAAAGTATTCTATTGCATTGAATCTAGGTATCATTCTTGGCCATCCAAAGGCAGAAAAAAAGTGACGTGCCCTAGAGTGTACACAAAGAAATAAATATTTACACAAAGAAGGTCAAGAAAGTAGTGCAAGTCAGCCTTAGTGTACGAGAAAAAGGTGATTAGTCATCGTCCACAAGCGGCAGCAACTGCATGTCGTCAATTGAAATATCATAATCCAGTCATCGTTATACCTCCTTGAAACCATTTTAATTTGATTTATATTTGAAGGCTGGGTTCTCCGAGCGCACGGATTTGTATGAGACTTATTCAAAGTAAAAAATTATAAAAAACGAAGTGTTTACTTAATGAACGTCAAAGCTATATTAGTTTCACAATTAATAGATTATGCGGAGAAGAAGCTAACAAAGAAACTCCACATTTATTCTTTTCAAAAGAGGTTTGCAATGCGCGCGCGCGAGCGAATTGTTAGGGGAAAGTAAGCATTTTTGAAATTACACAAATACAAATATACTATTAACAGAATGTTGACGACCGACGTCACTAACACGTTAAGTGATGGTTAATTTGGTATATTTTTATAAAACTCAGTAGTTTTTTGATGCTATAAAGTTTAAAAAAATTACTAAAATAGTGACCGACTGCCCTAGATAGGACATTGAAAAGTAATATAAACTTTTTTAAGATTTTTAATAAGAATAAAATGTATTTTAAAACACCTGATTTAGGGGTAATGCCGGACAATCCAGCCCTAAACGTGCATACGTAGTAATTCAGATGACTCCATAGAAAATTGTAAGCAGCCATGATGATCTTGTAGTGGAAGTCTTGGGTGGCCGTCCGCCCTCGCCCCCGCCCCCGGCCAAGCCCCCGCCCCGAGCCGCGCGGCGGCCGCCGCCGGCTCCCGGCTCCCGGTCCCGCGCGGTCCGGCGCGACGCGGCGCGACGCGGCGCGCGGTCCCGCTCCGGCAGTGTCGCCAAGCCGCGCGCCGCGCCCGCTCGCGCCACGTCGCACGTAGCGACCTACTTCCCGACCGACTGCTAATAACTCGACGTTGCCGGTGGACAAAATATGGAACTTTTACTTGACGACTTTCTTCTGTACTATTAATGTAAGTGGTGAAAAGTTTGTGCGTGTGATGTGGTGTTGCGGTGGATGGAAAGTTAAAGTTGCCTTGCGCGTGATGTGACGAGTAGTGCACCGAGAGCGAGCGCTACGCGCTACGGCGTGCAACTCGTGCAAGTGCAGCGCTGCGATGAAATATAAATGTCACGTCGACATCCCTTGGGCTTGTGGCTGTCTAGGGTTTTAAACGCACTGACCTATTCCGCGTAGGTGAAGCTCCGGGAGGATCAAGTTACGAAACTTTTAAAAACTACGCCACTATGCACTAGTTATCCACTTGTGCAGGCTAGAATAACTGGGTTTTATTTAGCCCAAGTGTGAGTCAAGTGTGAGTAGAAGGGTTCCGTACCATTATCTGTACAACATTAGACACATAGAGAGAGAAAAAACTGCAAAAAATCACGTTTGTTGTATTGGAGCCCCCCTTAATATTTATTTTACTTTAATTTAATTATTGATTTTTGAAGCGAATACAGAACTAAACATTCTGTGAATATTTCAAGCGTCTACCAGTGGCCGTTATTAATATCGATTAAAAAACGTCAAAACTTCGGTACTTTTGGTGTAAAATTAAACTTATCATTTTATTTATATGAAGTGGTTTTGACAGATACAAAAGTTACTCTATAACATAGAATCGAGAACATAGATTTTAATTTGCTGTACATATTAGTTAAATTTATAAACAAAAAATAATGCCTAATTAAAGTAAGCCCATTAGGAATTGTTAATCAATATAATGACATGGATCCAAGAATACAGGTCCACCTAGTGTAGAAAGAAAGAAAAACGTTCTTAGATTGAAAGAATGAAAGAAAAATCATTTAGGGTTTACTACGTTCATCTTGCAGATATGATTTTTATTTTGATTCCCAGCTTTGTTATCTCGGATTTACTCACCAAGAGTTCTGTACGTCACAAAAATGTGTTATTTTTCTTACATTAGTGCCATAGGGTTTTAAATCGTGGTCAGAGTACCACATGGAAATTTTTGTGATAAATTCGATGTCACGCCGAACAAATCAAAATCAATCTTGAATACAAAACTTGCCTTCGAAGTTCTGTCGTTTACATATTTACCGACTGATCAATAATCAAATTGGGATGAATTTACAATACCAAAATAATCGAAACTATTATGAATGTAAGATTATTCGCCACATCGTTGTTTTTAGGGTTCCGTAATCGACAAGGAATCCTTATAGTTTCGCCATGTCCCTCCGTCTAACCGTCTGTCTAACCGCGGCCTAGTTCAGAGACGAATAGTACTAGAACGCTGAAATTTGGCATATACAATACATATTGATCAGGCCGACAAAACAGTAGAAAAATGTAATGAAAATAAAATATTTTAACCTGCCCTAAACCTAAATTATAGATATTTTTTACCCGTCTATCCCATAGTTTGGTATCCAAGGTATCGTGGATTGGTCGTTTAAAAATATCGTAAATAAAAATATTAAAACCATTTATCGATTTAGGGATCCGTTTGCGAATATTAAGCTTCAAAGCGCACTTTTTTGTTACAGTGGTGTCCACTGCCCCTCTCCTGGCTGAACGGCTGTTTGTAAAAACGTAAAAGAACCAGGACAGTAGCTTATGTAATCAAGTTAAAAGGAAAACTACGGCTAAGTAGGCTTTACAAGTTAGCGAGTAATAGTCGTCCAACATATAAAACAAAAAGTTCGTACAAATTCCATTGAAAATTACTCTGATGAAGTTGTTAGTTGTATTAAGCAGTCAAGAAAACCCCTTCTATGGAATACTGCGTGTGGTCTGACATGCACTTGGCTGGTTTTAATTTGTCAGGTCACGTACGAAAATCGATCTTACTCAGGAAAATGTCTATACAATAATTTTCTGCACATTTCGGAAAAGCCTAACACGGCTGCAATGTTTCAATGAGTGCGAGATGCTCGAAGATCGACAAATCGAAGACAATGTTTCGTAGATCTGTGTTCCATGATGAAGTCCCATGTCTGCGGACTATCAAATGCTGGTATTTAATGTTTTAACGCGGAGAAACCAGTCTTAGTCTAATCGCATCATTGAAATTGAAATAAAAAACGTTTATTCAAATTCCACAACAAACATAAAATCACATTACTGTGTGACACCTAATTTACGAACATCGTCACGTGATATATCGAGATAAAGAGGCATTATTAGGCATCTCAGGACAACCATTCAAAAGATCATGCAAATCCGTTTAGAGTGAGAAAGTTAGTTTGCCTTTGGATCCCGCATTTGCAAGGCGGCGCGCATCAGATGGTATTAGAGAACACTTCAAATTTTCTAACGAGAAGAGTCAAATCACGTCTACCACATCATTCATCATCATCATCATTCAGCCACAAGAACTCCACTGCTGGACATAGGACTCCTCCATGGATTTCCAAAAAGACCCGTTTGAAGCGGCCTGCATCCAGCGCCTTCCTGCCACTTGGATGAGGTCATCTGTCCATCTTGTGGCTGGTCGTCCTACGCTGCACTTGCCGATATGTGGTCTGAATTCGAGAACTTTTCGGCCCCATCGGCCATCAGTTCTGCGTGCTATGTGCCCCGCCCACTGCCTCTTCAACTTACTAATCCGCTGGGCTATGTCGACGACTTTCGTTCGTCTACGGATCTCATCATTTCTGTTTCGATCTCATAGAGAAATTCCGAGCATAGCCCTTTTCATAGCTCGTTGCGTGACCTTGAGCCTTCTTATGAGGCCCATAATGAGAGACCACGTTTCAGTGCCATAAGTCATCACTGGTAACACACACTGGTTGCATCATTTTGTCTTGAGCGATTGAGGTATATTAGACGAAAAGACTTTTCTAAGTTTCCCGAATGCTGCCCAGCCGAGTTGGATTCGACGATTGACCTCTTTCATGAAGTTGGAGCGGCCTAGTTGGACTGTTTGTCCTAAGTAGACGTATTCGTCTACACCTTCGAGAGTCGAGTTACCCAACGTTATTGGGGTGGGCACAACACGGGCGTTCGACATGACCGTTTTGTCCATGTTCATTTTAAGGCCCACACGTTGGGAAACTCGACTGAGGTCTTCGAGCATTCGTGGTGATGAATCTCGCAACCGGCCCTAAGACCAGTGGCGTAGCATGGGGGGGGCGGAGGGTGCGGTCCGCACCGGGCGGCACTTTGCCGGGGGCGGCGCTGCGGAGGTGGCAGTTAGAAAAAAAAATTAAAATTAAAAAAAAAAAATTCTTTCAGTGTTTTTTTCGTCTTTTTTTATGTTACCAAATACCCAGGTACCTATGCAGGTTCTATACATGGGTGATGCAAGCGCAAGGTTTCTCAATAACTATTATTTAGGAAACTTATTTCGTTTCAATGTTATTTTAAATAAATATGTCTCCTTACGCATTCTTTGTACTTCACCGTAATACGGTAATGACAGACCGTTGTTTCACAAGGCATTGATGACTGTGAGTAAAAAGCAAGATATAAAAACAAGCTTGCGGATTGTTGCCCCAATTTGTCGATTTCGCGGCTTCTCGTATGAAACTACGTACATATTGATATTCTGCGTATCTAGTTTGCAGTATAAATCCTTTGATGAATACTTAGGCAGTATATATTAATATAATAGTTGGTAAACGGCCTTTTGAGCTAAAAGCTACTGGTAAAAAAACAGCGAAGATACGCGTTACGCTTACATTGTTGCAACACGAATTACACCTTGGAGGCAATCGACAGCATTTTTTGCTTACCGAAAATAACGATTCAACGATTACCGATGACCGTTTCATTGGATATATTCACAAAGTTAGCGAGTAAAAAGATTAAAAAAAAAATTTTTATACGGTACATGGATTGCAAAAATAAGAGGGCGGCAAATTTGGAATCCGCACCGGGTACTAGTGACCTATGCTACGCCACTGCCTAAGACCCTGACGAGCCAAAGCCCACTAAATTGTCCGCTCTCGACAACTTTACTGGGCATTGGCACATCACTTCAAAGAAGCCGGTGGCCACATTCGTTGCGAAAACCGGTCATGTTGCGACGATTAACTTGAAGATCGTATAACGGTACCTATATGCCATAGTCGGTTTACCACAAGTCATCGCGTCACACTGGTGTGACCGTGAGTAAAAACAATCTTCTGTGTCACACTGGTGTGACAAAATGGTGTGACAGCGAGTCCGCTTTTCGGAAATCGAGCTCTAAAAGTTAAGCTTCGGTCACACACAGCGACTAATCGCTGCGAGTGCATTCGCCGCGAATACTAGTCGCTGCCTGCCTGTCGCACACAGCTATAGTGTAACTTTAAGGATTCCTCGTTGACTACGGAACCCTAAAATGCGGAAATTCTTGATCGTCTTCTATGCAGATCTGAATTAAGCACTAACACCATCTTTAAATTTCCTAAAACTAATAAAAATCTTGTTGGGCGCTCACACTATAACCCCCAGTTTCTCGTACACTAACACGCTCTTAATCTACTGTTAACAGCTGTCAATTGACCAAAGTGCATAAAAAAAACGCTGACAGCTGTTAACAGTACATTAACAGCTTGTTAGTGTACGAGAAACCGGGTGTTAGTCTGCCCTTAGTCGAACCAGGACTGACAAAAAATATGAAAATATCTGAGAGTCTGGTTCATCAGACCATCAATATTTATTTATTTATTTCATACTAAATCTTACAGCATTACAATTTCAGCGCGTAACTTCCGCAGAATGGTGAATTCAAGCGTTTATGTATGTGAACCTAAACGCTTGAATGTGATTTGCACGAAAAATTAAAAATATTTCCATAGAAAATTTTAAACTTATGCAAGTTGAGAGTGGTTTAGTGTCGATACTGAAGTAACGGTTTAGTTTATACAGCGGGGAGTAGATCTACTTCCTGGTTACATTTAGTTTATATAGCGGGGAGTTAAGTAGATCTACTTCCTGGTTACATTTAGTTTATACAGCGGGGAGTTAAGTAGATCTACTTCCTGGTTACATTTAGTTTATACAGCGGGGAGTTAAGTAGATCTACTTCCTGGTTACATTTAGTTTATACAGCGGGGAGTTAAGTAGATCTACTTCCTGGTTACATTTAGTTTATACAGCGGGGAGTTAAGTAGATCTACTTCCTGGTTACATTTAGTTTATACAGCGGGGAGTTAAGTAGATCTACTTCCTGGTTACATTTAGTTTATATAGCGGGGAGTTAAGTAGATCTACTTCCTGGTTACATTTAGTTTATACAGCGGGGAGTTAAGTAGATCTACTTCCTGGTTACATTTAGTTTATACAGCGGGGAGTTAAGTAGATCTACTTCCTGGTTACATTTAGTTTATACAGCGGGGAGTTAAGTAGATCTACTTCCTGGTTACATTTAGTTTATACAGCGGGGAGTTAAGTAGATCTACTTCCTGGTTACATTTGGCTTATTTTATTACTGTCCGCAGAAATGAGATTGACCGACTGTAACCATGACCGTTATTTTTCGTATTAACATATTTTGTTTTTTGTACCGATATAACCATAAAATCCATATAATATAGTAGTTTATGCATCTGTCATATAAGAGAGATTCTTAGAATATGGGTTTGGGTTTATCATACGAGGTGAAGCCGAGTATGATAATAGTATCACACGAGTATTCTAATATCGTTTTATGTGCAATTGCATAAACTACATTATCTTCACTCATTTATAAATGAAAGTAAAGTAAACAAGAAAAGCAATTATTTTCCATTTTTTAGTCGCACAGAAAAATTTGTAAACTAATAATGACGGCAAAACAAATCCAAATGCGTAGGTTCGCTTTCTTTTTTTTTATTTATTCCATTTGGGATAGGCAAAGGAGTCATACCTACATACAGCCATGTGCTCAGTGTGGGTGAATCAGACCAAAAAATCACGGAAAAGTTTACTACAAGGAGAATTTTAACCGGAAGTGTATCAGCAAGGAGAATTTTACCCGGAAGGTTATCGTAATAACAAAAAAACTGGCCAAGTGCGCGTCGGACTCGCGTACGAAGGGTTCCGTACCATTATTTATACAACATTAGACACAAAGATAAAAAAACAGCAAAAAATCACATTTGTTGTATGTGAGCCCCCCTTAAATAATTATTTAATTTTGTTTTTAGTATTTGTTGTTATAGCGGCAAAAGAAATCGTAATCTGTGATAATTTCAACTCTCTAGCTATCACGGTTCTTGAGATACAGCCTGGTAACAGACAGACAGCGAAGTATTAGTAACAGGGTCCTGTTTTTACCCTTTGGGTACGGAACCCTAAAAAGTAATTTTGCGTTACAGGTTGGCAGAAATTCTCATTATATTCTTTTTGTTGCACTAACCCCTGCTGAGGACAATTTAAAAAACCTATTTAGAGGCTACAGAGAAGTTTGTAAAGATTCTCCAATCCGCGAAATTTCGCCGATTCTTGCACTTACCCATTAGCTCAGTTGGGAGAGCGCTGGCACGGTTAGACAGAGGTCACGGGTTCAAGTTCTGGCATCGGTGGAATGTTTCGCCTACAAATAGGTTTTTATAATTTCTCATTTTTAGCCTCTAAATAGGTTTATAAGAAATTCTCATACAATATTTGTTTGTAATTTAATTTTTTATGTTTTACCGTTGTCTGTGAAATAGCACTTAGCCTTGTGTATAAACTTTTCAGATCATAATTCGAATCTTACGACGCGCGTATCAAAATAAGATCTGCCAGGTGTCATTATCAATGTATCGTGTGTTATAAATATCGAATAAACTCTACAGTGTTCTCAATATCAAGACCTATCATTTCTATCAATCAAGCAATCAAATACATTGATGTTTGGGGAAACCCGTACAAGTGTAGATAAAAATGTTTTATGTTACGAGTCAACGTGTCATAGTCGTTATGATAGGTTTTATTAACTTCATTGACATTTCAAAGAAGACTTCCGGTCTCTCGCGACTGTGCGTGTGTGTCTTGAGAACAACGATCTAAATGGATGCCAAACAACACAACTTTCCTCACTTTTGTTTTAAGTAAAAAATCGGCCAAGTGAGTACCCGACGTGCACAGAGAGGGGTTCCGCAGAAGGAGGGGTTTTAGATTGCTTCACACAACTAACAACTTCATCAAATACTTTGTAGGGTTTCGTACCCGAACGGGACCCTATCACTAAAACTCACTGCCCGTCGGTCTGTCCGTCTGTCTGTCTATCTGTCTGTCACCAGACTGTATCTCATGAACAGTGATAGCTAGGCAGTTGAAATTTTCAAAGAGGATGTATTTCTGTTGCTGCTATAACAAAAAATTCTAAAAATAGAATAAAATAAATATTTAAGGGGGCTCCCATACAACAAACGTGATTTTTCTCGATCTTTGTGTCTAATGTTGTATAGATAATGGTACGGAACCCTTCTAGTGCAAGTAAAATTCGCACTTGGCCAGCTTTTATCTTTATCTATCAAAGTAATTTTTATGGAATTTGTGCGAAATTTTCCCTTTCTAAGTTGGTCAATCTATTACTCGTTAGCTTAAAAAGCCTTTTTACCCAGGATAGTTTTCTTATTTATTTCATTATACGTGCTATTGCCCGGAAATTTTACAGAATTTTCCCGGGGGCGCCATACTCTTACAAAAAATTGGGATTTGAAGCTTAATATCCCGCAAACGGATCCCTGAATCGAAAATGATTTTCCTCCACTCATAATATTTTTAAGCACTATGGGATATACGACGAAAACAAAAACGTCCATAATTTAGGTGTAGGCGCGGTGCCTTAAGTTTTTTGCCAAATTTCAGCTTTCTTGTACTAATACTCTTTGAGCTAGGCCGCGGACAGACAGACAGACGGGCGGACATGGCGAAACTATAAGGGTTGACAAAGAAACCATTATTTTACAAAAAGCTTATTGGGCTCTACACTTTCTCAACATGCTACAACGAGTCTTTCCATCTTGATTTTGACTTTAGTTATTAAGCACTATATGGATGTGAAGGTCGTCTTGTATCGTGTAGAGGTGAATGGCAGCAAAGTTCAAGTGTATGTGTTGCAGGGACCGCGCGTGTCGGTAATGTGAAGGAGCAACTGGGTTCGGCCGGTCCCGAGTATCGGCCCAGCTGGGACCGCGGGCGAGGCGCGCTCGGCCGCGGGATGGCGGACCAGTGCGTCATCATCGAGGGTAGCGTCAAGTATCGTGACGGCCGCAAAGTAAGCAACAAGTCGTGCCGGGTAGTGTCGTGTCGTGTCGTGTCATGCTACGTCCGTAAATGTCCTGTTGTCTGTTGCAGTGGAAGCCACGCTGGTGCGTGATGCGGAAGCTATCTCCTGTTGCCGGTGAGTTTTAAATTCAACATAAAACAATTTTGTTACTCCCACCCGTATATTTTTAACATGACTTGTCACAAAACTTATGCACAGGAATACAGTATGAAACAATTAATTATATGTATTAGCTCAATATTTATTTCATTTAATTTATTGCACCCGCGGGGAAAAGCACACTACCACGCATCTGATACAAGTCCATAGCGCCCATGAATGCATCCGTGATGACCTTACGTGGGCTACCCCCCATGCGATACAAGTGGCGAAATATCTGCAAGAAATAATTTGATAAAACCACAACACTTCATCACCCTCACTCGAATTAGAATAATTTAATTTATTTTAGTCATTATAGAGTTTCAAATACAAATTTTACTCTTCTTTATGTAAGAAATGACAACAAACTATTTGACATTATTTTCTTACACGGCTCTTACAAGTAAGAGGTAAGTTCGCCGTTGGAACAAATTTGATATAATGATCTTTCGAATCTACTGTTTGGAGTAAAGAATACTATTTGTGCCAGGGGGACGGGGCCACTGACGTGACGTGACGCTGACACTGTAATACAGTCCGTCAACATTGGCCGATTTCACATTGGACAACCGAAATTGCACAACATCGTTAGAATCATATACGCAACGTTCACAAAAAATACAAACATAAACATTTACATACAGGCACATACATTTTTATGTGCTAGGTCGTTCAGTCCTTTAATTAGTAAAAATATAAACCCTTATTTTACATTATTGTAGGTATTAAATTTAAAAAATATTTACACCCATTCCAAAGAAGCTTACAACGAAATATACGATATAAAACTCCAGTTAACTGTGTTCCCTATTTTGAGAGTAGTACGTATAGTGGCAGTCGTATTAAACCGATCATTGATACATCCACGGAACTTGTTCTGTGGATACATCAGACACAGTTCGCGGCGGCGCGAGAGCGCGAGGGCGCGAGGGCGCGAGGGCGCGAGGGTGCGAGGGTCGCACCCGCACCCTCCGCTTCGCTACGCTATGCAAATAATCAAGACAATTCGCCGATATTGTTTGTGTGAAATAATAATATTTTTTACAAGACTGGGTTGCATTGTAAGGTTTTAAGTTTATCGAAGTTAACTTCGGCAAAGTTAAGTTCGGAGTAAAAGTACCTAGATAATTTTGGTTAAAAAAAACTGTAGGCGGTTCACACAAAATTTGTGTCCGTGGCGCGTCTATGAAGTGTAACTACGCTTGCATATCTACCAGAATGGTGTAATTTAAAGAGAATACGTTTAACTAAGAGTGTGGTATTTTTTGCAACTTTTGTGGTAATTTGGCTTCTATTTTTTGCAACTGTCTTTCTGTGTATGTATGCAGACTGCGTACACCTGCTGCTGTATCGAGACGCCCGCGCACGCTGGTCGGCGGGCGCGGGCGGGGGCGGCGGCGGGGGCGTGAAGGCGACGCTGTCGCTGGCGCGCTGCGTGGGGCTGGAGGAGTGGGCGCCGGCGGGGGCGGGCGCGGGGGCGGGCGCGGGCGAGCACGCGCTGGCGCTGCTGTGCCGCGACGCTGTGCACGTACTGGCGCTGGAGTCGCGCGAAAGGTTGCTGCAGTGGCAGGTAGATCACATGGATTACTTATTTATTAAACAAAAAAATATATGTTGCTTACTTAAACCGGCTGAAGTCAAACAGAATACCTTAGTTTGTAAAAGCGGTGCTAGCGCATTTGTACAACGCTAGAGATTTTGGGATCAGTTCTGGAGTCTACCTATAAGAAGGAGTATCTATCAATATATTTTGTGTTGATGATCGTGATCGCTATGATTGGGGTAGTTGTAAAGTTGTCTCCATTAGGCCTCGTTGCTCGAGAATAATAATAGTTTCCATTCTGAATTACAAAAGGTACGAACAGTAATTTTGATCGCTTGTTTGTATGGCAGTCGGCGGCGGCGAGGGCGTTGCGAGCACGCTCTTTTGACGTGCGTGTTGTGGCCGGGACGTGCGCGGGAGCGGCGGCGGGTACGGGGGGGCGCGCGCGGCTGCACGTGGCGCGCGGCTGCGCGGCGCTGGCGGCGGGAGGCGTGGGGGGGACGCCGCCGCGCCTACTGCTCGTCTGGGAGGTCAGCGCGCTGCGTCGCTTCGGCGCCGCTGGAGACAGGTCAGTGGTTCTCTCTGTGTTTTAAAAATGCTCTGTCAAAAGACAGTCCTAACGATACCTAATATCGATACAGCTGTCTTCTAGTCGTTGTTTACCTACTTGCTTACTGTGTGTTTCTGTGAAAATTTGAATAAATACCTTACTTCTTTCTTTCTAATGGAGTTTTTTGTCCATTTTTTCTCCGAAATGGTCTAGATTTTGAAATGGACACCTAGTTTAACCTGTAACGTTCATTAAGTCGCAGTTTCTGTGCTACTTTGAATAAAATACAAATAATTTTGAATTTCATAATTTGATACCAGCTATATGGGACTGCTTTCAAATTAACTGTCGGTGGATGTAGGTACCTAATCGTATCGATAGATTATTCATAAACAATGTCCTTGAGGCTGCTGTTACGTCTGGCTACCTGTCTCGCTTGCACATTCTACATTTTTAATAGTTGTAAAATTAATAGTTCACTTTCCACAAATGTAGTCTGAGGCTTTGATAGATGTTAAAATGAACAGCAGTCACAATAAAGTAGCAATGTGATCAGGCTGGTGCTGGAGGGCGGCGCGGCGTGCGGGCGCGGCGCGGGTGCGCACGTGCTGCTGGCAGCGCGCGCGGCCGACGCGGCGGCGGCGCTGCGGCACCAGGCCGCGCAGGCGCTCGCCGACGGTCAGTCGCCTTACACACACGCGCACACACACATACACACACACACACACACACACACACACACACCTGCTGACATATTACTTCATTCTCTGCTTTTCTTCTCTGGCTCCGTGACCCGAATTGGTTCTTTGCTTCCGCTGTCTCGAACCACAAGATTCTCCCTTTACTACTCAGTCATAAACAAACAAAGCTAGCTCGCGAAAGAAACTGCACACTTATAAATATGTATTTTTTTTTTGTAATGGATAGGGATCTCTCCCATAGAAGTATCACACCCTAGAAGCGCAATCCGGGCTTTTAACGGACGCCTATTCCGTATATATCCACCTGAGAGTGAATAGTCATAAATAGCGGTGTCTACTCAGTATTTATGAAAAACTGACAGTAAATATTTTTAAATTGTTCTTAATAGTAGACTGTTCAAGTTTGAGCCTATTTTTTCTGTACTGATTTCATCTTTGGTGGACCGTGGTATCACCCTTTTCACCAAGTTTTACCAAACATCTCATGATGGTACTGCAAGGAGCGTATAGTATTTCCTCAACTAATAACAGTAAACCGTTCGATTTTGTACTTACTTCATCATCATCATCAGCCATTTGACGCCCAGTCAAGGACATAGAACTCCCTCATGGTTTTGGCAGGCGGGTTGGCGATCGCAGTATGCGGTTGGAATCTTCTGGTAATTGATTTCCTTAGTCGCCTTCTACGACATCCACGGAAGGAAATGGAGTGACGCTATTCCTAATCCGGTGCCACACGGAACTACTTATTTATCCGTGTGGTATTAATTATCCGTGTGGCGCTCTAGCGGTAAGAGACTATCCATAAAGTACATCACACGTTAAGAGGGCGGAAGGGGGTCGACAAAGTGTGAAATTGTGTGACAAGGGGCTAGAGGAGAGTTCCAAGTTTCGTGACGTCACATTTCAAAACATAATATAATTAATAATTTACTGTTTTGTAAACTTTTTCAAATGTTTGACATGTTGTTGATAATTTAAGATATTTTAAATGGAAATAAAACTAACAACGTTGAGGGGTTTTGCCATAATCACCACGCTTGGCAGGCGGGTTGGCGATCGCAGTATGCGGTTGGAATCTCAGGAAGATGCTGCTGCCCGTCTCCTGGTTGATTTCCTTAGTCGCCTTCTACGACATCCACGGAAGGAAATGGAGTGACTAATCGGAAATGGGAATTGATCGGGTTAATTTAAATAACACGAGATATAGGGTGTTATTTAAATAAAAACTTTATTGATGGCATATTATGTATTTTATTTAGGTATTTTAAGTACCTCGCCCCCTTTCCTAAACTAGTTACTATTTTCTGCAGTTCCTTCCTATTATTAACACCTTTACCTTTACCATTACCTTTTACATATTTTGCTTTACCGATTCTATGGCACCCTATTCTATGTTAGCAACAATTTAGTAGGTATCAAGTTTTAATCTCAATAGCCTGAATACTACTTAAGAAATCTGGTATAATATCATCATCATCAACCCATTATGTCCCCACCGAGGGGCACGGGTCTCTTCCCTGAGGAAGGTATAATATAATAGGTTTTAATTAAACGCTTGACGGCTCGTACTTACACAAATAGTCTGGCTAAATATATGTTTTTATTATTATTATGCTTTATTGCACTTGAAAGACAGTACAGGAAAAATTACTTAGAGAAATTGTATTTTCATAGGCGACCTTATCTCTGTAAGAGATTTCTTCAAGCACGGCTCGGTGTATTTATCGGTGCAGCTATTTTTCCATGTTTGATCCCAATTTGTCCTACGCTAGCAACACTATTAATGCGCATGTGTGCGTGTCGGCGAATGTCAAGACACGTCGCTTACGCACACAAGCATGTCCCGGTCACCTCGCTTTTCAAGGGAATTTTGTTTGAAACTCGCCATCTTTGAGTGGTTAATCTAAGGATCTTTCCATAACAAACTTTATGATGGTGGGTAGCGTAGAATTATGGTTGCAAAAGCCAAGATCTACTTAAAGTTGTCGAGCAAGGGCGAACTAATATGTTTTTGTAGACTTCGTTTAGTGCATTTTTATACTGTGCAGGCGGTGAGGCGTCCCGCGTGGCGCGGCCCGACTCGCTGCGGCTGGCGGCGCGGCGCGGCTCCGATACGTCACTGGAGGCGGGCGGCGCGGGCGGCGGGGGGCTGGCGCGTTGCCGCTCCTGCATGTCCAAGCTGGGCACCACCCCCGCGCCCACGACCCTCTTCAGCCCCGCCTGGAGCATGCCTCCCCTCCCGCGCTCAGCCAGCGCTTTCCCCCCACGCGGCGCGGCGCTCGACAACTACGACGTGCCACGGTTGCCCTCTGTGGAGGTAAGTTGGTGTTTCTTTCCTTTTGCAAGCCAGAGGAAAACGACAGGAACCTGTCTCAAACCAAAAAAATTAATGCATATACGCTTATTTATTTAGTACCTAATATTCAAGTTTTTTAAAAAGAATTGCGAATTACAGGCGGAAGGAGAGTACTATGACACACCTAAGCGACTGCAAGAGTGTCTCAGCGAGGAGGACGAGGCTCGCGCCAGCCCCGAGCTCTCGCGCATCGAGCGGCGACCCTGCGGCTGCGTGGTGCGACTGCGGGCGCCCGCGGGCGGCGGCGGGAGCGGCGGGGGAGGGGGCGCCATGTGCGCTTGCCGCCGCGTCACCGACTGGGCGCAAGGCTGGCTGCGCTGTGCGCCCTCCACCCCCACGCCCGCGGCATCTCCGGCGGCGCCGGCGCCTCTCTACGCCACGGTGGACCTGTCCCGAAAGTCTCGCCGCCCCCCACGCACCCTCGGGCGCTTCGCCGACTACGAGAACTTACAATTTCCGCACACTGCCGCAGGGGCTCATTACGAGAACGCGCACGACTGGTGGGAGCGGCTGCGGCGCGGGGAGGAGGAGGGCGAGGGCTGCACGTGCGGCGACGATTATTTGCTCATGGAGCCGCGCGCCCCCCCCGCCGCCCCTGCGGGCTACACACCCATGTCCCCGCCGGGCCTTCCCGCCCAGCGTCGCGCCGGCAGTCCGCCCCCACCGGCCCGCTCCAGCTCGGTGGACGCGCGGCAATGGCTCGAAGGCGGTGGGTCGGGGGGCGCGGGGGAGGTGCGGCGCTGCGCCTCCGTGCCGGGTTGCCGTGACTCCAGCAGCAGCAACGACTCTGGCGTGTCGCTGTGTTCACCCCCGCCCCGCGCGCCCCCGCGCCCACCTCCGGCACGCCGCTCACGTTCCACCGAGCCGCGCGGCGGATGCGGGGGCGAGGGCGGCGCGCGGGCGACCGGGGGCAAGTCTTCGTCGGCCGAGGCGGAGGTACCGGTGCGGCCACGCGGGGCGGGCGCGGGCGCGGGGGGGAGTACTTCGAGCGGCGCCAGCGACATGTCGGACTACATAGAGACACTATCGCTGTGCTCGTCACACTCGTCCGGAGAGCCTCCTCCGCCCCCGCGCGCCGCCACTACACTTCGCCCCCGCGCCGGAGCAGAGTATCGCACGCGCCCCTCCCCCTCGCCCGCGCCTACGCCCGCGACGCCCGTCGTTCGCTACTAGTGGATCCCACTTTATTATTTATTGAGTTTATGTACCAGCAATCAGTTTATATAAATTGGTTCAGTGTGATCCGTCCATACTCTTTAATTTACACACAGTTCTATTTTATCGAGGTTTAGGTGAAACGTCAGGAGTGTAGTAGAAAATTGATTTTTTTACACTTTATTTACCAATTTTGGACTAAACTGGGCAGTGGGAAATGATAGTTAAACTTATAACTGTATACGGAGACAAAACAGTAGGTGCCTACTAGTGATGTAACGAATATTCGCATTTGCATTCGCATTCGCGAATATTCGCATATTTTTTGACATTCGCATTCGCATTCGCAGCAATTAGTGCGAATGTTTTGCGAATGTTAACCTAGAGAAAAAGACTAAAAAAATGTAATAAAACAATATAGCCGTTTACTTTTTTATAATTTATTCGTAAGTTATAATGCAATCCAGTTAGGTACTTGACGTTATCAAATCTAAATCAGATCAATAATTCAGCCTTTGGGTAGAATATTTTCAAATTAGGTACAAACAAAATGCTAGTTTATTTTATTAGGAAAACTAACAGCTTATCACTAACACAATAAATTACACACATAGATACAGAAAGCCAACAAAAAGTTTTCACAGCTAGCAATATTTTGAGCAATTAGCACAGGTGAAAGAAAAACGATACACGAAACACCAGACACGGTAACTATATCCAATAATAGAAGAAGGAAGATGGCACACCATTATAGTGGGTTATATCGGTAATGAGGCCTCAACCGAGTCACAAAACTTAGAGGTTAATACTTTACGGATAACGGAAATACTACTAGCGAACAAATCAATGTCTTCGTTTTCAATACAAAGGTCGTTGAAAGATCGTATAGCTCTGATAAAGTAAGAATTTTGTCTAAAGTTTGTGCGAGCCCAAGGAACAAATAATGACAGTCTTCGGCGAGACTGAGAACGTGAGGGGACGAGGAGATGAAGCTTAGCTAACAAGGCGGGACAGTCGACAAGGCTCTGGGCTATTTTCATCAGATAGGTGATGTCAGTTATGTATCGCCGTACATGCAATGGAAGTAAGTGGAGTTTGATGCATAATTGGTTATAGGGTAGCCTTGGAAGTTTAAATTTGAATTTAATATGTCGAATAAATTTCTTTTGAATGCTCTCTCACTTATTAATATATACTTTGTAACTAGGGTTCCAAACTTGTGAAGCATATTCGAGGTGGCTCCTGACAAATGCACGATTTTATAAATCTTAACAAAACTTTAAACCGGTTGCACACAAAAATAAAATAATGTTTATCTTAATGAATGAACAAAAAAAAATTTTCTTAAATCAAATTCTAGCCATAGACAAATGGCGCCAGATTTAAAAATTGAACATTCGCATTCGCATTCGCGTTCGCGAATGTCGTCTGCCGGCATTCGCATTCGCATTCGCATTCGCGAATGTCCAAAAATTTACATTCGTTACATCACTAGTGCCTACTATTTTCTTTGTTGTGAACAATTTAACAAGAAAAATTCTGTTTATGCATATAATATAATATGGTTTGCTTAAGAACAAGTGGAAAAATACAGATGTTTCACCAAAATTTTGAAAATTGGTATCCGTAAAATATTATAAAGTGAATTGATAAAGACTCAGCAATTCTTTGCAAACTAAACGAATTAAAAAACAGGTAGAATGAAGAGAAGGGAAAATTAAATGTCTGAAATATTTAACATCACATTTTCTTATTTGTAATAATGTAAAAAGTCAAAAGTTCTCTCTAGTCATTAGTTATTTAGGAACTTGGTCAAGTAAAGTGTACTATTGTAAATAGGACGAACTGTTAGTGAAGTCTACAACGAGCTGTGTGTAGCAGTGTGTACAACAGTGTACAGTATTCAGTACATCGGCAGCGTGCAGTGTATTGAGCCGAGTGAGCGCTGTACAGTGTACACTGTACAGGTTGTCCGCAACAAGCCGAGTGAGCACACGGCACACGGCGCACGCGGCGTACTAAAGCAATAATGAAAGTGCAACGAGCGACACCACGTCACGGGCTCGCTCGCCGACGGTTTATATTGACTAACTAATGTTAAACAAACTCGAATTTCTGAATAAACATTTATTAAATTGACTCATGAGTTTTTCTTATTCTTATTATAGGAATGATTCCTGAACTATCGAGTCTCGCAGTTTTCTTCCGACGAACTTTACAGACCATTTCTTTATGATTTAATTACAAATGTACAGTTTTCACATTTTTTTCTGTACTTGTAGCATAAGACGATATTGCGCCAAATTTCATAGTTCTATATCAACAGAAAGTATCCTAAGCGTTGATTCCTTTGAGGTTTTTGCGCCATAAACGGCCGTAGCTTTTGTTTTACGAGGACTTAGAAGTTTCATATTTTCACAGTAGCAAGGGACTCTACACCTGAGTATATGGTTTTAATCTATAGAATTCTAAATGACCCGATCGGACCACCATAACAATGGATTGTAATTGTTATTTTTAAGGTCATAATCTATCAGGAACTCAATACTTCAACTCGATACCTCAACGCGTTCCCGAGATAAAGGGTCTTGACACACAGACGGACCTATAAGGGATCCGTTTTTTCCTTTTGTGTTACGGAACAATAAAACGAAAAAAAAAAAGTCATTGATATATGATAGACCACTATCAATAAAACAGCCACTGCCATGCGTATAAAACTCTATTGAACATATACATCTAGTAAGTAGACTCGTCCCATGGTGTTAAATAATAACATTATCATTCCATCACGCTGTCAGCTATAATCATTCAAATTAATCCTCGTGATAACTTGTACCTACGGCGTTATCTTGGTTGATAGGTGTGAAACATATACTGCCGGGCGTCTAAGATTTTATCACCGGAAAATATAATCATACCGATCGAAGGATCGAGCTGATAACGAGGCTCGTCGGTACTACATTTGAACTCGACTCGAACCCTGGCTTATGAAATACCTTTAAAGACCTATCACACTAGCGATATTCGAGCGACTTGATAGCGATGCGATTGCGCAGCAAGCTCGCCATGTTTGCGCAGCAAGCTCGCCGCGATTGTCACCGTCGACGCCACAAATTGCTCGCAAATCGCTAATAAGATAGGACTGTTAGTTAGATTTATTGTCCTATCCAATGTCATACTTATATTGAAACGATAGTTGTAGATAAAGTAGGTATCCAAGTTAGCTAAAGTTACGAAGAAGCTGGCTGCACATGTAGATAAGCATTGAGTCTAGACGAAATAAATTTAAAGTTCAACAATTATTTGAAATTATATGAAAACGAAAAGTCAAATGGAAGGCTCAGTTGCCATCTATCACATGAAAAGCGAGCTCCTGACGCTCATTGGCTAATTCTTCCACTGCGATAACGAACCTCGTTTGCAGCTGATATTATAACAAGATGATAAGCAAGGTGCGATTACTTCAAATAAGTGTACATACTCGAAATGCTTGATTGATTTGAATCATAATTATGACTTGATTACCTGGTGACTGCATGGATCAAACGTGTTATATAATTATAAAGTTAGAGGTAGATAACAAAATAAATTACCTAATATAATGTTGTTACATAATATAGAATTTTTTGGTTTGGGGACCAGGCACCATCTGTGTACACTTTAATGACAGTAAAGTTTTTGCATTTTTAGGGTTCCGTAGTAAACAAAGAAGCTCTTTAGTTTTACCAAGTCCATCCGTCTGTCTGCGGCCTAGCTCAGAGACGATTAATACTACAAAGCCGAAATTTGGCGTAGATATACATATAATATGACTGCAGTTGGTCTAGCGTTATCACGGCTGATTACCACGCCTGAGGTCTTGGGTTCAATTCCCAGTTAGAAAGTAACTTCCAATCCACAACGTAGTCAACTCAGACAATACGTTCAACTTGCTATGGCGTTCAAATCGCCCAGAATATTTGTTCTCGGAAGGAATTTATTTATTACACACACACAAACACACACACACACACACACACACACACACACACACACGTACGTTCGCACACACACAAATAAGTACATGCACCATTCGGATAACACATAGGTACACACATCAGAAAAAGTTTGCTTTCACTTTGAAAAACTGAAATCTTTTTTGTTACTGTAGATCATATTATGATTTTTTCTGCTTTTTAGATTCTTTATTTAAAAATAAAGAATTAGAACACAAAACAATGACACCGTTCAGTTGTTTTTTCATATTAAAAGGCTTTCAGTCCTAGCTTACGCTCATTCAGAAATCTGATTTAGTCAATTATAACCGATTCAAGATATTTTTTGCGGAAAGCTGTGATTGAAAAAATGCCAAGAGGATTATCAGAGGTTTTACGAGCAAGAATAGTAACTTTGAGGGAAGAAGGATACACCACGAGAGTACTAGCACGCAGACTTGCTATATCCCAATCCTGTGTCGTGGCTACGTTGCAGAGGTACCACGGAATGGGGAATTTAGCTGACCGACCCCGCAGCGGTCGCCCAACTGTTTTGCGCTATATTAGATTGCTTTCAGCCCGTGATCCAACAATCAACGCCACTAAAATAAAAGCAGAAGTCAGGGCCTCTGGGCTTGAAGTTAGCACGCAGACCGTTCGCAATTGCTTGCACGGACGTCTTGGCGAGCTCCGCTCAATTCCCGGCAACGTCAACAACGAAGATTGCAGTGGGCTAGACTTCGGCAAAATGAAGAAGGTGAGGAAGAAAACATTTGGCAAAACTGTCTCTTCGTTGACGAATCCCGAATCAGCACTCATCCAGATAACCGACGTGTCCGTGTCTGGAGAAGACCAGGCGACCGTGAAAGACAAAGAACTGCCACTGGAACAGTTCAGCAAGGCGGAAAATCGGTGTCCTTTTGGGGTGGCATTATGATTGGAGCTAGAACGCCTTTGATCCCGTATCGGGGCTACATGTACAAAGCAGTTGTTATTGATGATATCGTCAGACCATTCCGAGTAAACCATGGGCACCAATTTGTACTGGTCGATGATAATGCGCCCGCACATCGAGCTCAACGAGTCAATGCTGCTCTTCAAGAATACGATATCACACGTTTAGACTGGCCTGCCGGCTCGCCCGACTTAAACCCAATAGAGCACGCGTGGGATGCTCTTAAACGAGCTGTATGGAACCGTGAGCCACGTCCCCAGACAGTTCCAGAGCTCAGGGAAGCCGCTATTGAAGAATGGGATAGGTTACCCCAGAAAATGCTGGATAACTTGATCCTCAGCATGCCCAGGAGGAGTTTCGCATGTGTTCGAGCCAAGGGAGGAGTTATTTTATATTGAATTTAACCTTTTAATAATAAATTGTTGTTTAACTTTAATTAAACAGTATTTTTCTTTCTATGAAATTTCTATCACATTTACATTATGATTAATGGCTCAATTTTTTTTAAAATAAATAATAAAAAATAGTTTTATATTTTAATTTCAAACAGGGTATTCCTATTTAAGGAAAGCATACAATATAGATTTTTTCTTGATAAAGTTAAATTTAAAGAATTATAGGAGCTTATGCTATTGATCACAAACTTTTTTTGATGTGTATACCAACATACAAATCATACCGCATCGCATAAATCGCCAACGCTTCCATTCAAAAACTTTGCAGTCAGCAAAACCTGACATTTGACATATTTTTAAATATTTTTTTGGTGGCGTCAGTGCGAATGTTGACTTCATAACAAAACATCCTTTGAGTACATCCTTTTGAGCACTACAGAATAAACATGGCAGAAGTACAGCTTACTATCGTTGTCTCATTTAAGGTAAATGTAAGTTATACACCAAGAGTTCTACCAGGATCGTGGCAGGTGGCCGACCCTGGTCTCTCCCTGCTCCTCTGGGATATAGGCGTGAGTTTATGTGTGTATTTATGTAAGTTATGCGCAAGTAAATAATCAGTCGTTTCTCCGGGAAATGTTAGAGGACGTTACGTAAATCATTACGATGGTGATTCGAGTTTGTCAAATTATTGAATACAATATTGTGTGACACTGCTCGGCAGATACAGCACTAGTTTTTTGTAAATAGTGGCTCGAATCACTATCTTTACAAAAGAATGCTTCACTTAATATTAAATAATCAGTATCAACATGCACACACACACAAACTAGTATCTGTACCCCAGAGTACTAGTAACCTGTATCCCAGAGGGGTAGGCAGAGACCAGGGACTGCCACTTGCTACGATCCTGACAGATCACTTTCGCTTCCTCAACATTCATTAGTCGTTGCATGCACGCACGCCGGTTTCGGGTACTTTTTATCTTGCCCTTTGCTAATACATCCCCTATTTGGTCGAAGTATGTCAACATCAACATGCAAAGAAAAAAAAATGGCTACGGCAAATTAAATTGTGTTTGCACTTGTTTACGCGTTTCGGATGACAGGCTTTTCAACATCTGACAAATAGAAAACATTTCAAATCTACGTTACCTGCCTTAAACTGAAACTCACAGGTTGCAATTTACATTATATTGAAATAAGTATTTCTATGATGTAGTTTTTGTTGTGTTGTGTTGATCAGGTTGCACAATAACAACAATAATTAAAAGTAAATTAATACAATTCATGAAATATATTAGCTTTCAGTAAAAGCGTCAATCATAAAGTGAAGTGTTTCGTTTATATTAATGTCAGTACAAAAACAGCCAGCAAGAAACTCTGCATTTGATACAAACCTCATGGATTTGGACCCAATGGATTTCCAAAAAGACCGGTTGGAAGCGGCCTGCATCCAGCGCCTTGCTGCCACTTGGATGATGATGACTAATTAATATTATTAGAATATTCTTTCAAAATCACGCTATAGAGTGAGGTACTCGTAAGTTCAATTTGTGTGAAAGTGTAAGTGATTCCTCTGTTCGGCAGCCGGCACTGGCGGCCGGCACCGGCGGCGGCGGCGGCGGCGTGCACTCCGCGGACGTCCACTTTTATTGTAATTTGGTGCGCGGCGCGGCTCCGGGATGACTTCCGCTTCCGCCGCCCAGCCACCGCTACGCCGTAGCCACTGCTACGCGCTACGCCGTAGTAGCGTCGCAATGCATTTCAATAGTCTCGGTGCTATACAAGTATTGGTAAATGTTTCGAGCACACGCACTGAACGTCTATTCAACTGCGTACAATGAAAAGAAAAAAATTGCAGACTTCGTTAGTTTTTTGAACAAAACTTATTTGACAGAAATAATTAAGACTTGCGTTTAAATAAACTTAAATAAATAAAACAAACATAAGATGTTTTTGGAGTTTCAATTGCATGAAAAAATAATAATTTTACAACAAAATCAATATATAAGCAAATGCTCATTAAATGGAAAATATGTAATAAAATAAATATAGCAAGAAAGGTGCCATCATTATCATCATTCAGCCACAAGAAGTCCACTGCTGGACATAGGCCTCCTCCATGGATTTCCAAAAAGACCGGTTGGAAGCGGCCTGCATCCAGCGTCTTCCTGCCACTTGGATGAGGTCATCTGTCCATCTTGTGGCTGGTCGTCCTACGCTGCGCTTGCCGATATGTGGTCTCCATTCGAGAACTTTTCGGCCCCATCGGCCATCAGTTCTGCGTGCTATGTGCAACGCCCACTGCCACTTCAACTTACTAATCCGCTGGGCTATGTCGACGACTTTCGTTCGTCTACGAATCTCATCATTTCTGATTCAATCTCGTAGGTAGAGAAATTCCAAGTATAGCCCTTTCCATAGCTCGTTGCGTGACCTTGAGCTTTCTTATGAGGCCCATAGTTAGAGACCACATTTCAGTGCCATAAGTCATCACTGGTAACACACACTGGTTGTATAATTTTGTCTTGAGCGATTGAGGTATATTAGACGAAAAGACTTTTCTAAGTTTCCCGAATGCTGCCCAGCCGAGTTGGATTCGACGATTGACCTCTTTCACGAAGTTGGACCGACCTAGTTGGACTGTTTGTCCTAAGTAGACGTATTCGTCTACAACTTCGAGAGTCGTGTTCCCCAATGTTATTGGGGTGGGCACAACACGGGCGTTCGACATGACCTTCGTTTTGTCCATGTTCATTTTAAGGCCCACACGTTGGGAAACTCGACTGAGGTCTTCGAGCATTATGCCGAGGTCTTCCATCGTTTCTGCCATGACTACTATATCGTCGGTAAATCGAAGGTACGTGATGTACTCGCCATTGATATTGATGCCGCGTCCCTGCCATTCCAGAAGCTTGAAGGCATCTTCCAGTGCGTCCGTCAACAGTCTCCCTGTCTCACGCGCACAAAGGCGCCATATATTTTAATAATTTTATTTGATCAGCTCTGATGCCTATGCTAGGTAAACTGCTAAGTAACCTGTGTTACAGATATCAGCGAATACAATATGATACAATATGAAATGGCAACAACATATCAAATCAATCAAAAAATTATTTCTAGTTCATGTTTAGGTTAGTGATGGTTTTCTAAGAAGTCGTGTGTCGATTATACAAGTAGATGGTTTGGAGTTGTCATTATACTGCACTTAAATTTTTTTATCGAAGTATCTATCAATGTTATTTCCATTATACTGAAACTCGCTTAAAGATGAATCAACGAGGAAACTACTTTTAACATAAACTTGAGATATCATTCGCGGAGGCTGAAGCGGGGCGAGGTTTTGCAATTGTTTTTTTCTGTTGCGGCTCGCGGAAGTTGGGGAAAGTTTTAAGCGGCTCTTAAGAGTTGTTTTGACTTCCCCGCGAGGTGTCGGTCGACGCCGCTACATTGTTCTACAGGCTTTATATATTCCTGTGCGACTGAAATTCCTGTTGTTTTTGCATTGTTTCACAATTATTTTGAGCTAGAAATAAAAAATTTCTTCGCTGTTTAAGAGATAAATCTTTTTATAACAATATCTTTATTAACTTTCCATAACCTGACCGTGTCTTACGTGTGGACGAGCTCAGTTAAACCGGCCTATGAAAAATAAACCGTCTGTATACGCTATGCATTACAATGTCCGAGTGATATTTTCATCTATCTGATGAGGAGATCTGAAGAGTGGCTACTTGATGCTGCATAAGCAATTTTGTACATCTAATTGTTTTCAAGGCGGATCATTATTTAAATGATATTAGGGCAGCCAGCGTGCCTCTTCACGGCATCGCCAAATTCTTATTACCATTGTGTTGCGCAGTAAACAATCATATATTATCCTTAGTTGGTTGACGTTGGCAGGCAAATAGGAATGCATCAGTGGGCAATGTTGTGGCCCGTGGGCCTGGGGTTAAGCAGCTTGATCTAGCGTGTAGTAAGGCTTAGGTTGTATAGAGGCATGTGTAATAACAAATAGTGCCATAGCTTCACGAATGTTATTCCGGATACACTTGAAGGATTGTGGAAGGAGACCGGCCGGATTGTGCGACGTGTATGAAGTAAGTAAACAGCCGGCGGGCGGGCGGTCATAATAACGGTAATAGCGTGCGGTAATCAGCTAATTACCAGTGTTAAACACATTCACGCGGTTATTCCATTACATTGGCGAGTGCCGCGTCGTCGTCGCCGCGTCGCCGAGTGCAAATGCGTCGCCGATGGATTCAAGTTATACAAAATCTGCTTTTATAGAGTGGGACTTTACAAATGGACCATTTAAATTCAGAGCACGTGTGTATGTTTAGAGGAAACACATAATTATACGAATCATTCCCTAAATTGAAAACAAACGGACAAGATTTGGTCCTCTTGCTTGGAACGGATTACAGTTTTGGTCAGATAGGCAGCGAAAGCTTAGCGAGAGAGTCGATACGTTACTAAGTATTGCGATTACCAGAAGTCTTCCATTACTCCTCTTTGTATTAACTTATGGAGTTCTTGTTGTAAAATCATAAATATTATACTAGAGGGGTTCATTAAGTAGTGAGAATGAATAAGATGCAATTAAGTTTTATCTCTCTCTTTTAAATGTCTGTAATATTAATATTATTACTAACACTATGGACTTGTTCCGAAATAAATATATTGATTGATTATCTATTGTTTTTTTTTTCAACATAGTTTCCTTTTAGTATACACTTAGCATATCTTTTTTTTAAACCTAAAATTTCTTTCTTAAAACAAATCATCTTGATTATCTAAGAAACCTTGTACTGCGGCGATCACTGCGTCATCATCGTCGAATTTCTGGCCTCTTAGATATTCTATCAATCTCTGAAGTAGATAAAAGTCACTAGGAGCAAGGTCTAAAGAGTATGGACGATGTTCTGCCAATTCTAAAACGTCATTTAAGAATAGTTATAAAATAGTTTTGCTCGCCGAACAAAAGTTGGCCCCCTAACACCTTCGTTTCTTCTGCATTTTATGATGTACAGAGCTGGTTAGAGCGTGTATGATAGCACAATCTGCTCAGCCTATAATTAATATAACTTTCCTTGACATTCGTGCATAACTACATCAATTTAGTTCAAGCAATTTACACAATCTTTGACATCCCACAATTATTTATGTTTATGATTACTCTATTTATCGTTATTTTGTTTATTAGCCATTTGTACTCACTTCGCCTGTTCGAAGTATGACAAATGAAGATATTATGTACATTATTATTATTCTATTCACGCGACATTTTTATTTTATTATTTATTTTTCCATTTATCAATCAATTTCATTAATTATTTTACCCACATTTGACATGATCACACTAATTTATTTTATTTTAGGGTATTTTATTTCGGGCAGCTGGGTCCAATATTGATTTACATTACAAACTTAATTAAGGTAAATTAATAATTATAAGTAAAAAAAAAATTAAAAAAAATAATAATAATAATACATCCACAATTGTTTCGTCCAAAGAAATAAATCAAGATTACGAATGAATTAACTGTCAAACAAACCGCCCCGAGACATACTCGAGCCAAAGGTTCCCATAACGCCGGCAGCGTTACCCCGCTGCACAGCGAGAGAGATCCTCTGCATCAAGTATGCCCCAGAGCGGTAGTCCATGCCGCGGTTCCTCAGGCGACGCCCTAACTCCTTTATAAAGCCTCTTCCCTGGACTCCCCATACCCCAGTAGTCTCAATAGCTAGAGGCACAAAGAAGTAGCTACTCATTAACGAGCTGTACTTGGAACATTTGTGGCTAGCAGCCGCTTCCGCAGCAGCCCCAGGAGAAATGGCCGTTGAGCCTAAGTGAGACGGAGCAAAGGTACAGACACATGTGGCATCCCAGAGCAGGCAACGACCCCTCTCCCACGGAATCATAGTGAGACCGTCCGGACGTTTCCCATCACTGCGACACAACCCTGGTGGTTCAAGAATCGCAGGAATGTCAGCAGTAATAAGAGCCCTCCGGACGATGTCATTGATGGAATGATGCCGTGAGATCCTACCCGCGCTCCGAACGCAATGGAGTCCGTGGCGCCCCAGTGAATCCACCTCTGCACCACAAATACAGCGGTGTGGTTGGCAGATGTCGCAGCCTAAACGAAGCGCTACAGCCACGCGCAAAGAATTGTTGTCCAAAAGTGTTCCCAGTTGCGGTGATGGCAACGCGTGGAGCCACAGCCCAGAGTCTGGCCGCGAAACTGCCTTTAAACGTGCCAGTTCAACTCCCGAACTCCGCTCCAGTAAAGCGTCCAAAGTCACTCGACATATCTCTTCATCCCAAGCACGCTGCCGATCAGGCTGCTGCGGAACATCAATACCAGGACAAAGAACCTGCCACAACCTCAAAGCCTCATCAGCAAAAGGGATGCGAAACCCGTCACCATTAACATTTAAAATACGAGTGACTAGGTCCCACACCCCCCGCGACGAGGCCAGGAAAGCCGGCAGCCCTGTGTCCTGCAAACGACGGATGCCCAGCCCGCCATGCCTAATAGGCAGCGCAGCTTGAGACCACTGGGGAGCAGACATCTTGACGTTGATCACACTCTCCAGTAACTCCCTGAGCGTGCTATCATATAACTGTGACTCCTCCCTGTACAACCACACCGGAGCAGTACGCAGTGTATACGTCAGCCGTGGATTGGACAAACAGCTACGCAATATTGTGAGAGCAACATGAGCCGAAAGTTGTACAAGGTGCGGCTTGGTCTCTGCTAAAATTTTCATTTTTTCTAAAATGACACCTGGCACGCCTTCCGGAAAAATAGGTGCACCCAAAAGAGCAAAACTAGTCTTGTCTAACTGCTTTATTCCAGGAACCACGCAGTTGACTTGCGAAAAAACTTCGTGACTGAGCTGCCCCGAGCAGGGAAATATTTCACATTTTTGCGTGTTTAGACGTAGCCCTAAAGTATTAAAGGCATTATCTAGTTTCCCTAAATCGTCCAACACCACCTCAGGACTACCCCCCATTGTACCATCGTCCAGATACCACACATTTAAAGGCGACTGCAATGAAGTCACCACATCCTGGATAGCCAAACTAAAAAGGAGGGGGGCCAAAGGATCACCTTGTTGCGCACCCACCTGTGACTCCACCAGGTTATCACCAAAAAATAAATTACTCGGTCTTGAATAACACTGGTGGAGAAAAGGGTACAGTGAAGGAACCATATCCCTGACCTTGGTCAAAATGATATCGCGCTCGATTGTATTAAAAGCGTTCTTAATGTCCACTTTGACGATGATATCATCCGAGTCACTTCTAGACACTGCAAATGCCCGGGTGGCATGAATTGCAGCTTCACAACCCAAAGGCACGCCAAAGCCTAACTGCTGAGGCTGTAGATGCGAAGCCATAACGCCCCTTACAGCACCGCAACCAAGCTTTGCCACCAAACGGCGAAGAACGCTGCCCACAGCAATAGGACGAATGCCACCATCTTTTTTACTTAAAGCACACAGCGAAGCCCCATATAAATAACATATTTAATCAATTAAATAACATATTTATACAATTTTTATTAACGATTCGTAATATTACTACATGATTCATTTATATTTAATTATATCTTCCACACCTCCGGTCCATGGATATATCTCTCCGAACCTGGCAAGCCGCCTTTTACCAAGTAGGTACCTGGTACTGACGTAATACCAGCGCTGGGGTAGCTCGCTTCTCCAGCACATGCTGAGTCAGTACCATTTTGCATTTGCCGCACCCACAGCAATATTATGTCGTACGTATTTGATGCAGGTACATACCGTACCTTGCATCCTTGTACTTTATGTTATGTATGTTTGATTTGTTATGTTTGTCTCTTTGTTTTGTTTCACCTACCCACTGTACTCTTTTTATGCTGTTTTGTCTATGTCCGTTTTAGTGTGTGTGTGCAAGTGCAAATAAATGATTTATCTATCTATCTATCTATCTATCAATTCGAAGCCAGTATCACTGATGGCAGCCATCGCAACTTTGGACTTGTGCCACGCCATTTTTCGCGTATTTCGTCACGCAACTTTCTGATTTGTTCTGCGTACATATTTCCCGTAATAGTGGCTCCATGACTGAGGTATTCAATCATCACCACCCTTTGGCTGTCCCAAAAAAGAGAACCCATGATCTTGCCGGAGGATGGAACGGCCTTGAATTTCTTCGGGGTCGGTGATGATGGTCTCTTCCAAATAATGGTTTTGTTTTTTGATTGTTTTTTTTTTGTTTCAGGGTCGTAATGGTGAAGCCGTGTTTCATTCATAGTACGAAATCGAGCCAAAAACCGGTCAGGATCTTGTTGTGAAATTCTCAATCTGGTTCGTTTTTTTTCGGCCGATAGAATTCTAGCCACCCAACGCGCTGAGACTTTTTTCAAGGTCACGTATATATTATGAAAACTCACAGTTGATATCTTTAGTTCTTCAGCTGTAAAACAAACAGTAGTACGATGATCCGCCGAAAAATTTTTTTCAGCATTTTGTATAATTTGGCGCCCTGAGCGCGAGTCATCATAAGTGGATGTTCTTTCCCTCTTAAACAAAAGAGCATCAAACTTTGTCTATTTTATTATGTCGACAAATAAGTGCGCTATGCCTGTAAGTATTTTCTTTTTCTCTATTCAAGGAGTTTATGCACTATACCTATAGAGCCACCTACTGTGTTCGCTTCTCTGCAATCTAACTTGCTTTTTACGTTGATTTAATTTAGCGTAACTTAGTGTACCTGGAGCTGCGTGACGTAAAACTAAATCTGTTAGTGCGCCACAAACTGAAAAAGTTTTTAGAACCTAGAATGGTCTAGAATATCTAGAAGTTGCTACTAGACGCTGAATGCAATATGATCTAGTTTATGTTAAAGGCCTCAGTTTGTTGTAGATACCTAAACGTTTTTGTATTGTATTTATTAATATAAAAGAAGATTTTACATTTGCTATAATAAGGCCCCACAAAACCAATTTTAACTATGGGAGCAGACTCGTTTACTATAGTTTTGCCATAGATTTACATAGCACTTTTACATAAGAATTGCACACTAGCATTTGAACAATCGAGCTTAGATTTTCTGTGTGTAGTTGGCAGCAGCTTCGTTAGCCGCGGCAGAATTCGGCAGCAGCACGTGCCGCCCCGCCGCCCGTCGCCGCCCCGAGCGCGCTACACAACAACGCTTTTTACCAACTCCGCGCGTCGCTTCCGCCAATTAAGGAAATGGGATCAAAACGTTGAGGTGAAAGCCTGAACTATTACATTCGCGGCCTCCCAGGTGTAGCGAGTTATTCGAACAAAGTTTATATGTTTGAATACGGATGTGTTGGCATGGCACCTGCTTTTTATCTAGTTATCTAGCGCTCGTTTAGCATAAAACCTCGTCCGAGCCGAGCGTGTAGCGTGCGGGCTGAGTGCGAGATTAGGATGTTTTTATAATGGCCGATACTGCGGGCGATAAATCTACCGCCTCTCTCCCTGCCCGCCTCGCGCAGGCGAGCGGTTAATTTGTTGTAGCGCTTCGATAATATTGCTTCAAGCGGAAAATTTATAGCGTTTTTAATAAGGGCTGCCGAGGAACAAATATTTACTAAATCTATTATTTTCTGGTGCTCGTACCGCTGCCGCGCGCCGCTAGCAGGTGTGTCGGGTGACTACTGCTGCGTGCAGCGCGCTGCAGCTGTGTTTGTTGGTCCGTGAAAGGCGCCGAGTTTTCACTCACCTTTTAATTAGGGACTACGTTTCCAGCTGTCGAATGTAGGTCGGATCTTTTAGCTGACTTTTTGCGCACGTTTAGTAGCTAAGATTATTTAAATACTGCAAAGTTGGCAGCGCAGGAAATTGCGTCGCCGACTGAAGGACACATCTTGATAAGGAATTGAATGAAATGTTACATATTCTAGGTTCTAGGTTTTAAAATAATGTGTGAACTCTGTTAATTAATGAACATATTTGATAATACTAATTTTGGAGTATTTTGTCCATTTTTTCTCCAAAATGATCTAGATTTTGAAATGGACACCTAGTTTTACTTGTAACGTTCATTAAGTCACAGTTTCTGTGTTAGTTTGAATAAAATATTTTGATTTGATTTATTTTAATCGGCGTCAATCGCGATCGAAATCCGAATTCGAGTCCCGCGCCACTTCGATCGTTTACATTATTTGATGCAGCATTATCTTATCAACGTAAACTCCTTCTATATGATGTAACATAAACAGAAATGTATATAAAATTATGTTCAAAGGAAGTCAAGACGAGATAAAGCCATTGTTTACCTCATATCGGGCCTTCTGTTAAATCCTCTTGGTGCACGTTATTCATTTTATCAGGGATAATATTGAAGAAATTATCATCGCGTGTCGATTTATTTGCCGTTGAGCCTGATACCAAACGATAACACTGTTAGCACTTTGGAATTTGAAATTCATTGGCATGCAGTAGACATGGGATTGTTGAGTGCACACACACCGGGCACTCGTCACGCGGCACGCGGCGGCAAACACGCAAAAAGCGCGTGGGAGAAAAGCAAACGTCACGCGGCGCACGCACGTGGTAGACTCCGAGTTACTGTTATCAATGCAACTTTGCTCTGCAGCCGGCAGGCGTGGTTCACTGTTGACAGACGGTGTTCAGTATTCGTACCACAGACCACATCTGAGGTACACACGTACACACGTACACACCCACCACCCTGCTGTAACCTGCGTGACCACTGTAGCTGCGCAGCCAGCCAGTAGGGTAAAGTATTGGAGTACGAGATTAGTTCTAGTAATGGTACTGAAACATATTAGCTGGAAGTAGCTGATTTCCATCCCTCTGCTACCCACAAGCTAGAGAGGATTATTATCAAATTATTTTATAATGTTTTACTAAAACATAAAATATGGAGCATACAAATATGCCATTGATGGGTACAAGCTTTCTCCAATAGTGAAAGAGAAAGAGAGTGTAATGCGTAATCACCACACACTTGCACCAAAAATTGGCAATTTTAAGTTGTTACAAACACATTAAGGAATATTCGGAAACATAGTGGAGACTACTAATATCTTTTCCTATCACTGTGTGGAGTTCTTTTTTAAAATATGTCAAATTACTGCGTAAATACAAATTATAAACTCAAGTAGGTTGTCACACAACGATAAGATAAATCCCTCACGGCTGCCGACACCTTGTCGCGAACTCTCCTCCTGCGATCGACCAGCTCTCCGTACTTTTACTTAGCTTTCGGTAAATACTCGTAACACGGTAAGTATAATATGAGTCATTGATTCGAAGGATTACAAAAAATATTATTAATAATATTTATCTTATCGTTGTGTGACAACCTACTTGAGTTTATAATTTGTATTTACGCAGTTTTTCGTTGAAACGATAAATAATAAGTGTTATAAAAATATATCTGTCCATAAGTTTTAACTGGGCATTTTATTGCCATATTGATTTGTTTATGTAAAGTAAGAATATATCAATTAATCCGTTTTTTATCTTACCCCGTCACTTGAATACGGAACACACATCTTCCTCGCGAGGTCGACTACTGAGCTACATACCTACGTCTCCCGCATACCATTTGCGTTCACATTCCAATTGGATCTCACATTCAGCTTACGTATGCATTTCAGTTCTAGATAAGCGATTTCGTATTCTATATCACAAACCAAACAATGCCTCAAGTAAATAGACACGCGTGGAATTCCGCCCGGATCGTACTAAATAGACTATTTAGTGTGTGTTTAGGCTGATACTAAATTGTTATAATATTCGTTTCCAATACATCTGCAATACTACTACTGTAAGCAGCGTTGGAAAACTCGTAGCTTTAAGCCGCGAGTGCATCGCAATTCGCAACGCGCAACTTGCCGCTTCGCACCATTTGTACACGTCGGGGTAAGAACCCCGCTCTATTTTCCTTGTACAAGGGATAGAGGAAGAACTACGTGGTGGGTTCTAACTTCGAATATTTGTTTCCTAATGAAAGTCACTAATAAATGTAACGGTACACTTGTGCTTGTGTGTCAGCATGTCTCCGCAGGGTGCGGTGTTTTAGAATTGGCTTTGATGCCGGCGGCGGCGGCGGCGGCGGCGGCGCCCGCGCACGCCCGCGAACATGGCACAATCCTTTGCGTCTACCGAACTCCGCTGATCTAATCAAGACAGAACCAACGGAACACTTCGGAGCTCGCAAAGTTTTCGTGTGATTCAATAATATCAGAAATTCAATTAGATGTTAAGCACTTCGGCTTTTTGCTGACACGAGGTTTTCTATTCAGATATCAGTGGGTTTTAAAGGAAACTATGTACTTAAATGTGGCAACCAATTCAGTGGACAATGGAATACCATCCAAACCAATGAAGAATGTACAATAAGTAGGAATAATTAAGTATCAATCCGTATAGTTTTAATAAGTATCTGCGATACAGGGTCTCCTAACATGTAAAATAATTTATTTAGGTATTTCATAAGACTTTTAAATGTACAATAGATTTTAATAAAAACAAAAATACATAAAATCATAAAAAAATTAATAAAATTTAGAACATGTCAATAAACGTAACTAAAATAACAATAAAAAATCCAATTAAAATAGATAAAGCTATAAAATATTTTCAATTGTTTAAATAATAAGAAATTCAAATAGATCTAAAAACAAATCATAAAAAAATAATTTACGTAAATTCGAATTATAACATAGAATAAAAAGCGAATTATTTGTGAATTCATTCAGAGAGCCACAGAAAAGTGAGTACTTTATGAAATACAGTTCAGAGTGCGATAGGTCGTGTGAGAGGCGCGCGCGTCCCGCAGCAAGTTGGTGGATCCACGCGCAATCTGCACCACACATAACTTTCATTTTATATTCATCAATACTCTGAAAGAGACAGAGTTCACGTAGTTTTTGTCATCATCACATCATTATATTTCAGACATGGAGGATTGCCGATATAGCATTCTTCACGCGCTAATCACAGACCAGTTTCTGTATACAACTATATATAAACAACTATTGACAGTTTGTTTGCTATCAAAGATATCACTACATATCACTGTATTGCATTGCAACTGTCAGGGGTGCCATAAAACGAGTGATGTATGGTGGCGAGTTAGGAGGCTCTTATTCAAACGTAACGGCGTGTGACGTGACGCCAGGTAGTAAACACAGAAAGACCGAGCTGCGGTGATCCCATTAGCTCGACGGGTTCAGTCGAGAGGCTACATACAGTACTTTGTTTGTTTTACGTTTTCACGATGGTGAGGTAAAGCGCCGTGGCCTTGACCTCGGAGATATAAGCACAGACAACCATAGGACGTTATCAGATCCAGTTAGCGTAACTTATGTACCTATGAACCTTGTGAGCACCTAAGCACCTTATAAGTAACTTATTCGATTTCTTTTAAAAAATATTCAGGTATAATATATAGTTATGTCTGATGTTGATGATGCTATAGACGCTCTTATGGAGCATACTAACTAACATGCATACTTTAGAATAACTGAGTGCTGTACAAAACTGTGTAATAAAGATAGCAATAAAATGAGAAAGCCTTGGTAGAATGTAGTGAGAAACCATCTTTGAATTTACAAAGTCTGTGAAGATGTTATCTGTAATTGTGTGTGGCAGGAGCGGGCGGGCATTTCCATCAAATCGATATAAAGCGGCGAGTGGCGAGCGTCGAGCGTCGAGCGTCGAGCGTCGAGCGGCGAGCGTCGAGCGTCGAGCGTCGAGCGTCGAGCGTCGAGCGTCGAGCGGCCTGTGTCGAGCGGCGAGCGTCGAAATTGATTTTATTTGTTTTGTGAACCTTTCAAATTAAGTAGAAAACTATTACAGAAGTATAAACAAACAATGACAGCAAATAAAACCGTTAGAACATTGATGTTCTTATTTTATTAAGATCCTGGTGCTGCTGTTTGCTGTCTTGAAAGTTAGAGCGCATAGTATGAGCGATAAAGTCGATGTACGCCCCTCGAGGCACTAAATAAATATAAAACAGTAGGTAACAAATGTAGTTTCTCAAGGCGATGTTTCTCGCAAGTAACAAAATAAAGAAGTAACAAGCCGTGTTACGTATTCCCGCCGGCTGTCCCGACTCGCACAATTTATTTAATCCCGTCAAACGCGCGGGATATGTTTATTTTCAATTTGGGCCAACTGCGACATTAGGCTAAGCACAGCCCGCTACCCCGCGCCCCGCGCCCCGCCCTGTGGCCTCCACCTCTCGCGATAAAAATACACGCGCAAATCTAGTCGCACGTGAAGCGCCCGCTCCAGCCTCTACTCTGCCAAAATATACTCCTTTCTGCGTGCCTGTATATCGATTGCAGTTTGTTTATGCAGTTAGGCAATACGACTTTAAAAGGGTTTTAAAATCTTTTTGTAAGGTTGCTTGCTCTAAAGATCTAATATTGTGCTTCTTACTATCTATCAATAAGAGAATTATCAATGTAGATGTTTGTCGCTGGAAGATAAAACGCAATGTACCGTCTCCTGCTGCTTATCAAATTCAAGGCCGTAGAAAAAATAACATCAGAATATCTTGGTTCTTATCATACTGTGTTTAGTCCACTTATAGTTTAGCGTTGATAATGTCAATCCAATGTTTTATCAGTGTAATATCTTTCAAATGATTTTTCTTCCTAGTTGTTCCGACAGATCCATGATGGTTCGGATCATTATAATCGGCAGCACCCAAAAGCGCAATTCCCAAAAGCGAGCAGCAGTGCTAGTACAGCAGCTGCACTAACTAAACCAATCAGCCGCCGCCGCTGCGGCGCGTGCGGTGTTGTGTTCACACTCATTACGCCGCGACGCTGCTCCAAACACTCGATATGATAGAACATGCACCAAACATCTATCAACAATATTATTTATCGTTCACATAAGTAGAATGCAATAAGGAAGAAACATCGGCATTTCCTTTAATTATTTTTATTAAGAAAATAACGGTCCATCTTGTGACAGGTTATTCTATAGAGGGCGGATAGTTTGCTTGAAATACGTGTTAAAGTGGATCGTTAATACCGCTAGAGTTAATTAGATTATGCGTTTACCAAAAGCTACGATATTATATGAATGTTATACGAACGCGCAATAAGAAAGAGATTGCATTGAAATGCAGAAAGTTGAATGATAACAGGCATGTCGCCGCCTCAGCACCGCTAATGCTAATGAAGCTGACATCGGGATTGAATACAGGCACGACCGTGTCGCCTGGGACCGACTCGTCGCGAAGCCTTATTCTCAGTAACTCAGTCGCTGCGGTGTTGCAATGCTCTATTGCTGGTACTCCCATTAATAACACTGGCTGTGCTGATGATATCGTGCTGCTGTGTCCTACTGTCAGTGGTCTAAGTAGATTGCTCCAAATCTGTGAGTCATATGCGGTGGCCCATGCCCTCAGGTACATTGCTTTGAAAAGCGCAATGATGATTTTTAAAGCGGGAAAAAAGCCTATGACGTACCACTTGTTCTGTTTTGTGGCACTCCCCTTGCCAGAGTGAGCAAATTTAAGTGTCTGGGCCACTGGGTCACTGAGGATCTATCTGATGATGTTGACATTGAAAGGGAACCTAGGGCGCTGTCGGTGGCGGGCAATATGTTGGCAGGCAGATTGTACCGGGGAGGTCAAAATAACTTTATTTAAGGCCTTCTGCCAATCTTTTTATACTTGCAGTCTGTGAACAAACTATACATAAAGAGCCTACAGCACCCTGCGCGTTCAGTATAACAGGTTTTTTTTTTAGCGGGTGCCGCCACCGTTTATTTCGTGGCGACCTTTGTACAATTAATAAAAATATAAGAGTTATATAATAAAAAATTCTAGAGTCTAAGATTAAAAATAAAATGATAAATGTTATATAATAAAAATTTCGTATTTCTAAAGTCTAAAAATTAAAATTATTTTATAAAATGTCTTAATATTAAAACTTAAAGATGAAATCCTAAAATGTCAAAAATAAAATAAAAAGTATGTCAAAATGTAAAATAAAAAGAGATTACAATTCTCTTTATACCCCGACGCCTTATCTCTGTCTACTCCTACGAGTAGTGACAAGTAAGGCGCCGGGGTTAAAAATAAAATTTAAAAACATAAAAGGCACAAATGTCAAAGTTAAAATGATAAAATGTAAACAAAAGGTAAATGTAAAATAAAATATAAGATGTAAAAATATTACAATTTTAAAAACTTTTACAACAGTTAAATCGCCTTCCTCTCGCCTGGCCTGTCTAAAAGTAAGGCTGTGGCTAAATAATAATAAAATAAAAGTGATGAAGAAACAAAAATAAAAACAAGTTTAGTCCCGGCCCCCATTTGCCTTAGAGGCCGCGCGCGTCACCCCCAGGGCGAAGGGCAGGAAGACGTCTCGACTCTTGGAGTCGGCCATAAAGGCGGCGAATGCCTCGCACCTCACCGCCGCTCCCAGGATTATCTCGCAGTCGGCCCGAGCAGCTCCAAAACGGGGGCACTCCTCCAGCAGGTGCTCCAGCGTTTCGGGAGTCACGTCATCACAGATGCAGGACGGACTCCCCGCGAGCTTGAACCTGTGGAGGTACGCTAGAAAGCCGCCATGCCCCGTGAGGAGCTGCGCCTTGGCATTGCACATAGTGAATTTGCCAAGGACTTTGTGGGCCGATGCGACGTCCAGGAAGAACAGTGAGGTGACGCGGCCAGTGGCAGACTCGCTGTGGCGGGTCTGCCACTTTGCCACTGTCTCCCGTCTCACCTGCAATTTTGCGTGTGACACGGGATACAGGTCGTAGGCTGCCGCGTCTTTGCGAGACAACGCCGCCCTCTTGGCCAACTCGTCTGCGCGCTCTTTGCCGGGGATCCCGACGTGGGCCTTGATCCAGAAAAACCGGATCAGGCCCCCGTTTTCTTGAATTTTCACGGCCAGCGGGTGTGTGGGCGAGGTGTTCCTGAGCAACTCCAGAGCAGATCTGGAGTTGCTCAGGACGCTCGTCCTGATGGGACCGGGACCCCCGGCCACGAGGTCGAGAGCCCTGGAGATCGCCACCATCTCCGCTTGGAATACGGAAGCGAATCCCTCCAGCCTGAACCCCCTGGTGCGGACCTCAACGCCATCTCTCCACAGAGTGACCGCTCCCCCCACCTTGCTGCGCGACAGGCGCTCAGACATTGGCCGCATAGAGGATGGTAGGCTCGATGACGGTAGTGTAGAGCAGCCGGACGATATCGTATGACAGGTTAGGAGCTACCTCGATATTGTAGTGCATCCGGGAGGTGTGCCGGTGCGCGAACGGATGGTTTCCACGCAATCATTCAGCAACGGATAGCATCCCTGATTTGCAGGGTAAGGAGTAGTGCCTACGGCCTCCTGGGGGTACTGACAGACAGAATGGACAGCTCCATACAGCGCCACTGGGTGTCGATGCACGTGATGCCGACCAGCAGTGAAGCTGGATGAGACTGAGTAACATAAATATAATTTAAAGTAAATTTAATTTTAATGCGGGATATATAATATTGTATTATTACTAACATAGCATAAGTAACACTATATGGGCATTGCCTGAAATACATAAATAGTTTACTATTCTGCTTCCTCGCTGTAGCTACAGCATTGTGCCGCTTCTTCCGGCTCTTCTGTCGGCAAATGTTACGTTTCGGTACAATTTGTAGCGATGAACAGAATACGGTTCCGACGGGCAGGCGGCGGGGCGGGCGGCATAGTTCCGTTTAACTGCTTGTAATGAGTAAAGTTGTGCAGAGATGCTGCAAGGGATTACAGCTGCTATCATCTTAGCAGCAGAGGCGATTAGATGGAATGACGGCTGGTCTTTAACTTGCAATTATGATCTGCAGCGATTTACATCAGTTAACCCGAACTCTGCACTGTCCATAGGTCTAGATGTTTGGATTATTGCAAAACTCGCGGTGTCTTAAGATTTAATTTTATATTCGTATTGTATTGTTATTATTATCACTTGAACGGGGATACATAACTAAAATGTCAATAAACCGAGACACAAGATGATTATGAAATCTGCACATTTGAAGAAAAAATAAAAAAATAAGGCGTTTGTTTTTCTTATCTTTATTTTTAAATTGAATTACTTAACACCGTTTTCGTTTTCCGTTTATCTCTCAAAAGAGCGCAGGAAGTTATATATTTCTATGAACAATAATTAATGGTTTTCCTCGTGTAATGTACTTAGCGAATAAGAGAATGTGGTCGCGTGACGTCACGTGCGTAGCGATGACAGCTCATTAGTGGCGGCGGATTGTATTATGAGACTCGCCGCAATGTGTGGCGATACAACGCGCGACAAATACAGATTAACTACTTTCCGTACATGTTATTTATATGTGTAGTGTCGTTATAATGTGTCATGATTCCGCTCTCCACCAAGCTAGCCGATGTGAAACGAAGTACGATGTTCAGAATAGAGACATTCATTTCGACGTGGATTAATATCAAATATCGGTAGGGTTATCTAACCCCACTAACAGTTAATATTTATAAAAGCTATTTTGTATGAAAAAGCTATAAGACTTTTGCTGTCAGTTACCTAATCTATCGACGGATCGGTTATGGGAAACGCCTATAAGTAAGTAAACATTTCTGTTAATGTGAACGTATGAACTAAATTTGCGTGCCCATCTTAGATGCTTCCGTTCACTGGTCGATTGCTCCTTCCCGTCCTTCGTTAGTCAAGTATTTTGTTGATTTGTAGTCGAAGACAGTATAAGAAGGAGTGTCGTGTTATGACGGGTGCGAGTCACGAATACGGTGCACATTCGTTAAGCAATGACCGCAGCTCGTCCGAGCCGGCAGATCAGAGTCCCCGCTCGCTTGCCGTGCGCCGCGCGACACGCGGGCGCGAGTGTCACGCTGTCTCGGTTTCCGCGGGCTTCATGAACTACAAATACAGAGCTTCTTTGTTCCTTTCTTCTGTCTTGCCGTTTGAGAAACCATTAAACATTAACATTTACACACAGGCACATACATTGCTTCTGGCCCCACACTAGGATACCATTTTTTTAAGACGAGGTTTAAGTAGGCAGTTTTGCCAAAATAGTACTTTGTAAGACGTTGAATGAGATGGATGTCATACTTGACATACGTTGAACGAGACACCTACTAGGCAAATAATTAGGCATTCGATTTGTAATCAGTCAGCAGTCAGGCGGTCCGGTCTCACGCAATATAAATGAGCACACCACGGTGGCGGCCGCGTCGGCGTCGGCGGCGAGCGGTGACGCGCGCCTCATTAGTCGCGTGTGTCGCACCCTCGCTGCGTCGATAGTGGACCGCTTTCAAAGGCCTTAAGCACTCCTATGTCCTACGCTTCAAACTGCATTTTCCCCTAGCTCCTTCCTACGTCCAGACACCGTGTGGAGACATTATCTTGTCACCGCGGGCCGCCCCGCTGACTCACGCTATTAGTGGTACGACACAATACACTCGGATATGTGGGGGCTTTAGTAGACTCATTGAAAGATGGCGACCTAGGTAAGTTGCAAGTCAAACTAATTGTACAGTATTAGAGATCACCAAGAGTCATCATCAAAACATGAAGCACTGCGCTAAAGGGTGCCCGAAGACCATTGTAGTCGCTGAATACTTGAAAGACTACAAAACAACTGAAAGTCACCAGAACGTGATCAAAAACGTATATAACTGTAGTTCTGTTCCGAGGGGAACCACTCATTAGCGCGGAGTGACGCGACAAATACAAAGACATTCTTTGTTCTTGAACTACAATCAAACGGAGCTCGCCGATCAACAACCAGTGGGCGAGAAATATAAAAAATACCAACAGAAGAACTGACACTGTGTAACCAAAACTACGTGTATGTGCTGCACCAGCCAGTTCAAATAGCATTATAGTGAAGCTGAAGTTATCCTTTTGTCGTAGCTAGTTATATACAGAGGCGGAGTTTGGAGTGTAGAGGGGGAGGTCACTAATTGTTTCGTTTCGCCGACCCGCGACAAAGTGATCGTCAAATTCGCTACAATAACTCTCGCTGCGCGCGCTTCCGCTGCGGACCCCGCCGTTGACTCCCTCAGCTGTAGGCCTCAATAGGCACTGCAATCAGTTTATATTATACTTCAGATCAGTATACAGACGAGTAGCAAATCAATCTAATCTACATTCGTTGACTGCTAGATGTAAGTCTCGCCAGTTTATACTTAGCAGTGGACGAAGCACATTTTGTCTTCGCCACCTGCATCTGCACCTTGTTATTGTTTCTAACGTATTATTTACGCTTGATTTACCATCTAAAGAGTTTTTGCACTTCATTAAAATCCATCCATCCATCCATCTCAAAGTTTGCCAGCGAGCTATGGAGCGTAACATGTTGAGCATCAGAAGGATTGACCATATCCGCAACACTACGTTACGCTCAAAAACACGCATAGCTGATGTGGCTGTCCAGACTGCAAGGTTGAAGTGGAGCTGGGCAGGGCATATCATTAGAATGCGAGACTTGCCACCGAGTGGGTGCCACAAGGCGGGCGTCGCAGGAGAGGTAGGCCAAGAAGACGTTGGCGAGACGACCTCGACCGACACATGCCGGAGTGGTCTCAGGTGGCACACGACAGGAACATCTGGTCTGAGTTGGGGGAGGCCTTTGCCCAGCAGTGGGACACAAACGAGGCTACGTAAAAAAAAAAAATCCATATATCGTCTGCAAATAATACTAGCATCAGGTTCTCTTTGTTAAGTATTTTTGTCAGACCATTTATGTATAGCAAAATAATAAACAGCCGGTTACACTTCCTTGAGGAATAGAGCAGTTGGCATTTAATTCTTTACATGTTATAAGTTCTATTTAATTAGAGCTGCTATCTGTTTCAGATGATCGGCCCAGAGAGCTGCTGGCAACTTATTTACATAATTTTTATTAATACTCAACTGTCATTACCTACTAGGTACCCCAAACATCAGTTAAGAACAGAATCCTCCATTGTTTCTGAATAAAAAAAATGTAGACAGTGGAAAAGTTACAGTAAAAATTATTCTCTGGGGTTGTTATGACACCGTAGCACATAAATAATTATGGACTGTCGCTCTAATCAAATTTTTCCATTCAAGCAAAACTTCTGCTAGAAACATTCGGTAATTTTGAATAGGGACAAATGTGGAGACAATGCTGGAAATACCCCACCAAGTGGAGCTGGATCGCGAAGGAGCAATTAATCTAACTCAAGGATTATACTTTGTATTCGCAATGTCTCAGATCAAAGATGGCGCCGTGACGACTGCGATTGCATTATTGTTCATTTATCTGGCCGTTTCTACTGAGTAGGTTTTTTTAGTTGCATCTGCAGGTGCCGCTGCTGAAGCGGAGGCTAAACTTAAGATAAGGAAATATAGCCAGCTTATGCTTCATTATTTGTTCGTCCCACTGGCTGTGGAAACGATGGGAGTATGGGGGGATGAGGGAAGAGTTTTCGTAAGGGAAATCGGTCGACGCCTGAGAAGTCGTGGGTATGACCATCGTTCCGGGGCATACCTGATGCAGAGGATTTCCCTGGCGGTGCAGCGGGGGAACGCTGCTAGCGTCATGGGAACTTTTGGATCAGGCGTGTCCCGGGGCGGTATATTTAATTAGTTTAATTTAATATTTAGTTTACTCCTTAGCTACAAAATGTATGTGTGTAATATTTAGTTAAGTTATTAAAATGTAACAACCCTAAAACTTGTGGTTGGTATTTAGAAGCCATGTTTCAACCAAGTATTATATTGCTGTCAATCTATTTATTTAAAACATAAAAGATTTTTAATATTGATATGGTTACTATAAGATGTTGTTAGGTTAGCTAATTACCTAATAACTTAAGACAGAAGGACCCTTAAGTTGGGACTGAATTTCAACTTTATACAGTAGGAGAACTGAGTTGCAAGACTTGGTTTTTTTACAAGTTATGTTTTAATGGCATCTCATTTCTTTTTGCAGATAGTCCTACTTTTTTTCCTTGACCATTTTACAAGCTACCTTTGAACATAATGGTTGTCTGGAAGAAATTACTTATAGTAATAAGGCCGCCAATTTTACTGTGCTATATTATTGTTAAATTCTCATATGTAATTTCTGGTGCACATACAATAAACAATATTCTATCTATCTATCTATCTATAATTATATCTAGGTACCTATCTACACCTATTATTATATTATATTATACATATATAGGTACACTGGCTTATTTGCTGCAAATGTAACTTTGTAATCCTATACATATATTTATATGGGATTTCAAAGTTATGTATGTAGTTAGTGTATTTAGGACCGAAATTGCAAAATATTTTAGTTTTTCCTTCATTTATACACTAAACACTAATTGTATTCTAAATTTGAAGCTTCTATGTCTGCTAAAAGTGCCTTAAAGTTTTAATGATCGGTCAGTGAGTGACAAAATTAAGAAACTTTGACTATATTCTTTTTGTTGCACTAACCCGTGCTGAGGACAATTTTAAAAAGGTTTAAAGGAAAATAGGTAGGTCTAAATAGGTTTTTTTTTACTTTGACCAGTTATAATTCTTAAACTACTGCTTCAAATTGAATGAAATTTTAAATATACCGCTTTTACACAATGCCTGCTTGGTTACTGAAAATCCAGGCTTCTAGTTTTATCCACAACGAAATTATAGGGGTCGGTAAAGGCCCGAACTGCTTCGAAAAACGGATGGTATAGCCGTGCCGCTTTTTTATAGCTCGACTTCTCGCACTGCCGTGCCCCCAGATAATAATAAAAAAATAAAATGCAAGAAAATAAAATCCATTGTCTAAACACATTATGTAGACTGACTGTCTGTCTGTCACCAGGGTCTATCTCATGAACCGTGATAGCTAGGCAGTTGAAATTTTCACAGATGATGTATTTCTGTAGCTGCTATAACAACAAATACAATTAAAAACAAAATAAAATAAAGATTTAAGGTGGGCTCCCATACAACAAACGTGATTTTTTGCCGTTTCTCTCGATCTTTGTGTCCAATTTTGTATAGATAATGGTACGGAACCCTTCGTGCGTGAGTCCGGCTCGCACTTGATGGGTTTTTTAATCCTTCTCGCGACCTCTAATCTTTAACAGTTTCGAAAGGTCACAGAAGCTAAATTCAAACCTAGTAGACTCTGCAGTAAATGCTCTTGATACCTAATGGTGAGAAATGCTTGGCTGGTTTCCTAGACCTTAAGAAAGCATTCGACACAGTTTCAATTAATTTTAATTTGACAGTTTTCTAATACAAACATACATAAAGTAAAGCCAACTTTTGGCGTTAATTTATATATGCTTGTATTAAAAAACTGTCAAATTGTAATTATCAGCTTATGTGTGGGTATATAAAAAACTGCTACAAGAAACTTGCGCCCTCATTCCCTATTCTTTTAATCCATGCTGAAGGAATCTATAAAGTAGATCAATATCACCCATTATTTTAATACAGTATTTGTTTTAGAAATACTCTTCTAATGAGCTTTTCACATTTCTCTTGTTACTCGGGCAATTTGCACAAAACGTTGGACCAATCCAGAGCGAGTGTGATTAAAAGTGTCCGTTAGCGGTAATGCTCGGCGAGCGATGGACGCTCGCACGCTGTAATTGCCGCTTGACGCTCGGCGCTCGAGGGCCCTTCACTCGCCCCTCGCGGCCCTATAGGGACTTGCTCTTCATACTACTGTAAGGAATCCTGCTATTGATTCCTCTCACTTTCTATTATTATCCCAGACCCTGATTCTGCAGGAAAATATTTTGGGGCTATTGAGCTCTTAACTTATTTCATTGGTTAAAATAGTTGCAAGAATATTTTCGTAAAAGATCTACACTTTCCCTCATAAAGTGATTTGATTTTTTTCAGCAAGCTCACTGGACCAAAGAGGTCTTTCATATTATTAAACGTTTTAGTGAATCCTTTCTATTCGTGCCTCTTTTTGACAGTAGAGGGATTGAGTTTGTTTCCATTTGGCAGCAGAACGTAGAAAGCGGCGGCGCATCGGCAAAGCTGCGGGCGACATTAGTGGCTCGGACTCGGGCGGGCTTCCCCAGGCGCGCCCGCCGCATCACATTACCGCGCAACACAATACTGACAGTACAGCCCGAGACAAAAGGCGAGCGGGCCACGCGGGCCGCGGGTGGCGGCGCCGCGAGACCCTGTTTCCGTGGCCCTATTCGACAGAAGTTTAACTCAGCTCGGCGTTCTTCTGCACGACTGTAAAGCGCAGTCAGCTAACCTTACATCTACGATAAATTATATCGATGTCAATATCTAATTGAGAAGTGTCTAAAGAAGCCTGTTTCGAACATTCACAACGAGATGAATACCCACAGCGCGGTAAAAATGTAATGGCGGTAAGAAACCAACGCATCATGAAATCTATGGATCATGTTAAGAAAGACAAGTTGAACGTTAGTAGGTACTTTTAGGAGTAATCAGTCTGCGGAGGCAACCGCGACACCAAGTAAATGATAATGCACTCAGGGTGATCTGGCGCGTTGCGCCGCACGCCGGACTGAATGATATTATATCTGTTACATTAATATTAAAGTAGCAAGTTAAAAGCTCCACCGAGGGAGAAAATTCTTTGCGAACTAGTGAGCACTTACTTCCGCGCGACAAATGGAGGAGCCGTGAGCCAAGTGGGACACGATGACGATACGAAAATTGTTGATTTTCTTAGTATTCAAGCGTATTTTTTTTTGTTTATTTAGTCAATACCATAAAGAAGTTCAGACACATGATTCAGGTATTGAACATCAACAAAAATCTAAAAATCATAACAGCTTATCTGCCTGGGTAGTGCGACGTCGCGACGCTAGTCACGTGTTTTAAATGTTAAAAGTCGCGACTTTCCAAAACATTAACTGTGACTCGTGCCATTGCACACCCCATGCTTTTGAAAATCTAAAAACATCATAATTCTACCTGTGGTGACCAAGCACACTTTTTGTTGATTAATAAAATCAAAGACAGTATGGTTTTATGATTATAATCTCCGTTAATGCTTAACAATCTGTTAACCAACTGTTAACCGCTGTGAGTTGGCCAAAGCGGACGTAAAAATAAAAACAGACAGCTGTTAAAAGTAAATAAACACATTGTTAGTATACGAGAAACCGAGGGAAATAATTTAATGAATTTCTTCAATCACAATCTGAGGGTACATATATCCTATACACGTGGATGGTAGGTACGCTCTCTTTTTGATGTCCGTCACATAAGCAACTCGTAGGTACGCGCATGGATGCAACACTTTTCTAAATCAATCTGAGTGACTTACGCGCGCCGCTGTAAGATATTGTGTAGCCCGCCTGAAAATGTGTTGTTTGTTATTACGGAAGCCACCGGCGAGCTGCTCCCACCGGTTCGAACCGGTAAATTGAACCGTGACCCGTCGCGTCGGCAGTCGGTAATTGTAACAAAGCCTAGCCGCGGGCGCAAATCAATGGCCTGCGTTAACTTGCTGCAATACTTTACTAGGTAAAACGTGGAAATTACACCGCCTTCTTAACGATCAAATGCATGTGAGCGGAATTACGCAACATAACTTGAAAACAAAATACAGTACCATCGTTGGAATAATCTTATTGTTTTGAGACGAGTCGAATGACTACGCTGAGGAACGAGCTAATGCATTTGTTATAGAGAAACTAGCATAGTTAGTACGACGGCGCGAGTCAGGCGTTGTGTGGCGCTTGAATGTCATAATTTGACAGTTAATGTACTGGAATGTCGCAGATTTTGACGTTAAAACGCATCGTTGTACTACCCATGCTGATGGAAAGTTTTACGCCTAGTTTACTGACGGCGTGGTGATGAAGCACATATTCTGTCTCTCTCCGTCTCTCTCTGAGAGAAAGCCTGTGCTCTACAGAGATAGGAATATAGGCATTATTATTATTATTATTGTCGACGGCGTTAATCGCTTGGGAGGTGGTTCTTTTCAAAGTCGTTCGCCCGATGCTCCTTGATTTGGACTTAAATAAAACGAGTGTCCTGAGGGAGACGTTAGTCCTTCCAGTCCCCGGTGCGGGGCTAGTGAAGGCTTTAATTAAATTCCCGGAGCGCGTGCCCCGCACGTGTGCCCCACGCCCCGCACCCCGCACCCTATACCCGCAATTGTCTCGTCTGACTGCATGCACCGGCTGATCCCGAGGAATCCGTCGCCGGATCGTTGGTATAGGATCTAAACAAGATAACTCGTTTAACACTTAACCTATAAGACTATCCTGGCAGGTATAGATACGTACAGACAGTTTTCTACCGTATAATGAACCTTACATTGTCAATCTGGATTCTTTATGGATGCGCTCATTTTATTTGCGTTGTTTTACATTACCGTCAATGACTGACAAAATTATACAATGTGAGGCAATAAGCAGCCTTATTTAACCGCTGAAGCTTTAATTACATACAAGCGGGTAAACTGTTTGTAGCTGGTAGCTAGTTACCGCGCAGCCTCCCTCGGTTCACGCACGACCAGTCGGTACGTTTGCGCTTCGCGGAACAATTTTCTTTTAACCCTTTAATTGGCGCTTGCTGAATAAAACATTACGGCGCTAATGATTGTTGTGTTGTCTGTCTGCGTCACTGTGTGCGTGCCCCGGGTGTGTGTACACGGTGCATCGGTGTGGGTCGAGTCGCTCGTGCGTGTGGGACGAGAGCCTGCAGCTTGAATACGGATAACTGTGATTTGTCTTCAACTGTGTTTTCCATTTTATCGACATTAAAGGATTGATGTTTTACAAAGAAGCAAAAGAGCTTACACTGACTCGGAGAAGCAATAATCTGAAGCACTTTTGTAAAACAAGGTGATTTCGGCTGATTTTACAAAGACCGAGTGGCGCTTTGTCCACGTAGAAAAGTGTAGAGGTGACATTTCTTGAGAGAAAATAGCCTACAAAGCAGCGGCGTCGCCCGGTCGTGCCGTCTCGGACAATTTGAGCAAAAATCGGCTTACGTCCACCCGCGGCCTTTGAAGTGTCCATCCGTCCCCCGCACCCTGCACACCCCCGTTCACCCCCGCCGAGTGTAAATGGATCCCCGTAAGCCGCTTGATGACTTCTTTGTGCCGATGAGCGCCCGATGCTGCATACTTCACCTAAAAGTACTACTCAGCAAAAACATGCAGAATCATTCTCATATTTATTTAGTTGGTCATCTCCTTCTGTAACTCTCTAATAAAGATAAGGTATATCTATGTTCAGAAAAACGTAATAAAAACACCTCGATTTAGAAAACTACAATAATGTTCTGTGATGCTAACGCTATGACAATTTTTCTCCAGAGTTCTTCTGTCTGTTGTCTGTGGTTACTGCATATGCGTTTACTGCTCCATTGTACTGCGCACTGCAGCTGCGGCGAAGCTGTTTACATGATAGTCTGTTAAACTCATTTATTTTAATGGTAATCTTCAAAGGCAAATATATAAGCTATTATTTTTATTGAATTTGACTGGTTCGTTATAGCAACACAGAGAGTAAAACCTAGTACCATTCGTATTCGTAGTGTACCTACATTAAAAAACTGTCTTTGTACTCAGATAAAGCCCTCGATAACATTTTACTACTTTATTACAATTAAACATAAATGTTTAAAAATTTTTAAGAACAAATTGATCTTATCAGGGCACCGCTATGATTCAATTATGATAAGTGAGGTCTGGAAGTAATACACCTACTCAAAGTCTTTCACAGGCACGGGATTATGTCTCAAGCGGTCGTTTCCCAGCACAGAGGTTCTCTGGGGCAGCAAATTACAGCCGCGGCGGCAGTACAGACTTACCCGAGTCGTGAAGAATCGTACAAACTTCAAATTGCCTTCCGACCAGTGCAAGTTGACGCGCTGAGAGCGGGCTGGAAGCTTTGTATGACCGTGCTTATTCTGTCAAACATTATATTAATGTGCTTGAATCCTCGGATAACACTGTTGGGTTAATCTTGTCGTACAGTTATGTTCTGGAGCAGGATTTTAAGATCCATGGAGTACAATAACAGAAATGCAAAAAAGATTCTATGAATATTAACCGGTAGCTCTAACCTGTAGCGGTGTGAAATAATAAAAAGAGATGGATGAAATTTATTTACGCGTGCGTATCAATAATATTATTAACAACCATTCCGCTCCCGATATTTGTAAAATTCATACTATGCATACTCAAACGTTATCCATATTAATTAAATAACCACGGTTATTTTTAACAAGTATTGGGAACGATTTATATTACGAGAACCGTTCTTCCTAGTGTGATAGTATAATCGACCTCTGATCTTAGCACCATAAGTGGTGTACCAGCCTGTAACCGCTTGCAAGGTTAAGGCGCAACACGTGTCCATTGTCACCCAACACACGATACGACAGCGACACTAGAGCCGCCCGCCACCTCGCCCGGCGACACTCCAGCTCCTAGTGGCAGCGACACACTGTGCGGGGAGTGGCTAACTCAGTAAAAGTCGCCACTTACTGCCACTTGCACAATAGAAAGGTAAACCTCTTTTATTTGATATTACTAAGTGACTAAACAAAACAATTTATTCGTATAACTTGTTGTATAACTGTACATAGCTAAGTAGAGAGCATAACACAACACAACACCTAGTTTTGTAAACCATTCTATGTAGCCTTTTCTTACGGTCTTATTATGTTGAGATATTAAATATATTTTAATGTTAATTTTAGCCACTAAGACGCTTGAGATACAGGTTATTTTTAACCTAGTTCAAGCATGTGTTAGTATTACAAATGTTAGATTTAAGCCGATTGCACACTGTATTATTATATAACGAACTGCTACCTAAAATTTTGAGTCCAGCATAAACGATTTTAAGTTTGGTAAATAAAATATAAATTCAAGCATATTTTCCTATCAAACCTTTCAAAACATACGAATGAATATACGTATAGTTCGCTAGTAAGTCAATGCATAGAGCAGCGGCATGGCAGCCGGCAGGCGCACTCGTGGCAGATCGCGGTCAAGTATGAATCGTACACGACACACGGCTTCTTCCGCACTGCTGACGCGAGCTTTGACACCAACGAAGTCACAAATTTATGTTTATAGTTTTCCTAATAAGACAAGTTAAACTTCTTTGATCACTACCTTGTAAAAATCTAATTATACTCACTGGCCATAGCTGGCTGGAATAATTTCTACGACTCGTAAATCAATTTTAGTGAGAGTCATCAACGAGAAAGGGCCCGGCCCTGGAGGCACTTAGTCATTCGATGCACACGGCGCGGGCGGCGGCGGGCGCGGCGGGCGCGCGGCGGACAAGCAATCTGCGCTGAAAAATGCAGCCCATTGTGAACGCAGCGAGAGCGCTCGCTTTAGAGCAGTTATACCACTTGATGTGTAGAGCAGTCACGCTGGATATGGAGCAGTGGCGCGGGGACAGCGGTTGCATTGTTGCAGCGCGACACGGGCCGCGCCGACCGACCGGCAATAAATGAACCAGTCACTTTTATACGTCGAAACATTGAAACTTTGCAGCCGTGTTAATCCGTAAGACTAAGTTTTAGTTAGAGCATAGAACGACTACTTGATGTGAAGATTACAAATGTAAGTATGCGAGTCAGATAGTTACTAGAAGGTTATGTACATTAGTTTTCCATTAAACAGACAAGGGGAAGTTTATTCATCCAAAGCAAGATATTATAGTCACGGCCACAATGTAGGTCGGTCGGATATTCGTCACTCTAGTTCGATGGCTGGCTGAGCGACCGATAACCGCATCTCGACAGCTACGGCGGGTCCTCGGCTATTACGAGGTGCGGAGCGGAGCCGTCGGGAGTTTGCGGCAAGAGCTCGCGGTGGGCGGTGTTACAGATTCTGCATATTACACTTAATGGATATTGCATCGGTTGTAGCTTGTGCTGCTAGAACATGTGCAAGTATCTACATTATGATGCAAGACAATATTGTTTGAATGGCGTGGCCCTAGGAGACGAGAGTCAAAATAGAATATAACTTCGCATGAAGGATACAATTAACATGTAAAACATGCATGCATGCTTCTTTTTTTAGCAACGTAGATATCGATATTATTAATACCCACTGTATTTTTAGACCTTTAAGTTTAACTTCACGGCAGTTGAAAATTATCGTTTGTAGCAGATTCATAAGCAGCTTATATACGGCCCACTGTAGGGCACAGGCCTTCTTTCAGTGAGAATAGCAGATTAGCAGAACGGGCATAAATACTCAGACAAAAATACATACAAACATACATAAACTCACGCCTGTATCTCATAGAGGTAGGCAGAGACCAGAGACTGCCACTTGCCACGATCCTGATAGATCACTTTCGCTTCCTCGGCAAAAATTTGCGCTTTAAAGCTTAATATTTCACAAACGGAACCCTAAGCAAAAAAATGGTCTTCCTACACCCACAATATTTAAACGATCAATCCAACAATACCCCACACTATGATGTAGGCAAGAAAAAAATTGTATCTCTAATTTAGGAGGGGTACCGTACTCACGCACAGAGGGTTCCATATTGTCATCTTCTTCTTCATCGTTTCCTCACGACTGAGGATCGCGATGTTAGGTCACTAGTTTCCACAGCGAACGGTTTTCTGCCATGGTATCCGCTGCCGGCTGCCGCTTTTATGGCAGCCAAGCATTTTGTCGGTGCCCGTCTTCTGGCACGTTTGCCATCCACCTGGTAGGTGATCATCAGCCTCTGCAAACTATGCTTGGGTTAACGCATGATGTGTCCAAGGAAACACATAGCCGCTTCTTGGCAAAAGTTAGATAGTCGTTTTTGTTATGGACAGTTCTACGATGATAGACCCGTTGGTTCTCTTCTCGTATTATAGAGGTAAACATAATATTAGGTACCCAAAACCGGCGTGCGTGCACGCAAAAACTAATGAATGTTGATGAAGCGAAAGAGATCTGTCAGGATTGTGGCAAGTGGCAGACCCTGGTCTCTGACTACCCCGCCGGGATAGAGGCGTGAGTTTATGTCATGTTATGTATAATATGAGGTATTTATAAAAAATGGGTTTTCTTGAAATCACTTGACCAGCATTTATAATATTACAGAGACTGCGCTATAAACACATGAGTTTTTACAATAGTGGAAAACTAGAAAAAAAACACGCTTCTTGTTTGAGAGCCCCCTTATCTTTTACTTTTTTAATTTCATTATTAAATAGTCAATCCGCATCAATAAAAATATCAGTTTAGCTACCTATACCGTATTAGTGTACCTATTGCGGTTCAATAGATAAAGCTCTGTATAAGTCAGACCGACGTACGGATGGACACATTTCGTAGGGATATTAACAGGATGACTAGCAACTAAAGACTTAGTGTTAAAAAGTAGCCCCCACAACATAAGGCCGACAGACAGCCTTTTCTAGTTTTGATTGGCCGTTCCTAAGTCTGCATTGAAGCATTTCAGTAAACATGACATGATTACGTTTTTTCCCCTGTGTTACGCTCGTGAGCGAGTGCTGTTCGTGTGTCTGGCTGCAGCATTAATGTTTTTCCTACTTTTGTAAGAAGTATTGTTTTGGCTTTTAAAGTTATTGGCTATCACGGAATCATATTATCATATAGGCTCTCATGTATTTAGTTTAAGATGATCGGAGAAAAGATGCTCCGAGTGGAGTTGTTTTTCCCGCTGCCTTTCTCTCCACTACAAATACGGCCCGAAGGCAGCGGCTAACATAGTCACGTAGAACATTGACATTCAGCAAACAGAATGTTAATTATTTAGGTACGTTGAAAATAAGATTTCTTATTTCATATTATCTTCACTTTATACTGGTTGCTTATGATACCGCCAAATGACGATACAACATTCAATCCGCCCGCTTTATAAATGTTAGTCAACAAAAGGCAAAACTACTCGTATAAAGCAACCAAAGCTCCCCACTAGCCGGAACTTCCACCTTTGTGCGACGAAACTTAACTAAACTGACTCACGCTCCCATTGAGCTATTTAATCCCTTCATTACAGAATGAGCAGCAACTTTATCTCGGGACTTAATAAGGAGACGCGAAAGGCCCAGCCCGATGACATACCCTCACGACTTCGTTTTTTTTAAAGGGATACTTAGATTTATAAAATCGTTTGAATCGAGCAGACAATAATGCTTTGCACTTAAATGTTGTTGAAATGTGTTGATCTCAACGCTTGTTGAGTCTGAACGTCACAATTTTTCAAGAAAAGAACTACAGCGACAAGTGATCTGTTGCAATATGAGTAGAGAGTCTGCAGTGGAGAAAGTTTGTTTAGCTCATGCGCAGCATAAAATGTAATGAATACACCAGCGTTGGCGTTTTGTTTTTCCCCATGTAGTGTAAGTATAGTGTGTGCAGCGGGTCTCCGTCAGTCTGACTGTACGGGGCGGCGGCGGTGGCGGCGGCGGCGGCGCGGAGAACAGCCGCTGTGTAATATCCGGGCCCGGGGCGCGGGCGGGGGGCGCGGGGGAGGGCGGAGCCTCGTCCAACTGAAATTATATTATTTCCACAAATGAGTGGAGTTTCCGCGTCGCTTAATGTTACTTAGCCGCACTAAACTGTAGTTAAATAGAACAGTTCATTCCGCAAGCTTTAACAACGTACCTGTTTACTTAAAATATAGTGTCTTGTGTTAGGAGTATGACAGGCATCCCTCATTTCAATGGGTGTGATTTCTTTCAGTGCATGTGGCGTCTGCTACATTTTTATATAATAACGTAGCAAAGAAACTACTTTGATCAATGACTTTATAGCAAATCAGAAAACATTGTGTCAACAGACGTAGGCAGCGACACAAATGTTTCAAATATTTGTATAATTCTAATTAATAATTTATACCGTAAATATTCCTCCGAATAGGACTATCACCAACGCAACCTGCTTATTCCGATTTTTATTAACAAACACTGAACAAAATAAAATTGCATTAAAAGATCAACACAAAATGTTAAAAAATGAGAGACATTCGTTAAAAAAAACCATCTATTTGCAGATCGTTGTGTAGCACATATGAAACAGTAAGTCTTAATGCCATACAAGTTTATTTATTATTAGCGCTCAGTTCTATAACAAGCGACTATGGTATCTTATAAAAGTGCGTCATAAAACTGAGCGACTGTCAGATTGTCACCAAACTTTACAAATAAGCGATTTGCCTTCCGTGTCGGTGTGTGCGTCAATAGGCACAGGTTACATTAAGTTTGCTGAGGGCGCCGCGTGAAGGCAGCTCGGATAAAAAACGCCACAATATTGGGCAAACTCGAAACTTCGCCTCTTGCATCTAGATCCAACAATTTGACACAATTTTGAAATGTTGATTTAACCTAGTCCTGACCTTGCAAATAGCAATGGTATTATTCCTTGTGGTCTAAGGCGTGCGCTTAGCAGTGAGACGTCTTAACGTACGATATGTAACAAAAAAAAAAAACTGCCAAGTGCAATTTGGATTCGCACCCGAAGGGTTCCGTACCATTATCTATACAACATTAGACAAACAAAGATGGTTACATAGATGGCCGGTTTAGACAAAGTTTGTTGTATGGGAGCCCCTTAAATATTTATTTTATTCTGTTTTTAGTGTTTGTTGTTATAGCGGCAACAGAAATATATCGTCTGTGAAAATTTCAACTGCCTAGCTATTGCGGTTCATGAGTACAGCCTGGTGACAGGCAGCCAGACAGCCAGACAGACAGACAGACAGACAGACAGACAGACAGACAGACGGACAGACGGACAGTGGAGGGTCCCTTACCCCTTTGGGAACGGAACCCTAAAAACAATAACTGCTAACTTTAACTGCTATTTACTTTCAATAAGATGAGGCTTAATAACTTAGCCACCTTTTTAAGCAAAAGAGGGATTTCGGGGACACACTTCGCTTTATATTATTATTTTCAAAAAGTTTTGACCATGTAGTAGTTTAATATCGTGGGAACGGACCTACTTGAGCTCTAGACGATTGCTGGACTCGGCAAGAGTGTATGAATTGAATGGAGAGTCAGCCGTATCAAACTGCAGGTCCCACACCGCGCCGCCGTCGCCGCCGCGACTCGCAGCACTCGTAATTAAAAACATCTCCGGCGCCAGATGACGTCACCGCACGTCACATCGCACTTCGTTTAGATTCACGCGGATTCACTAATTACTTACTGAGAGTGATAGCGCCGAAATACCTACAGAAGCCTCGTCTGGTTGAGCGTGTGCTAATAAGGAGATACCACTTCAATTAATTGCATTTAGGTTGTTTATCAGGATTTACCAAAATACATTTTATATATTAGTATTTTTTTATGACTCGCAATGCTCATATATAGGGAATAACGTCGGGAATCTAACGGAATTATATTTTACCTAATAAATAATCACGATTAGACCCTTCTAATATATAACGACAGTATATATTGTTATATTTTGGCATATTGCTACAATTATGTGTACCTACTGTGAAACTTCTTCTTCTCCATCTTTGCATCTAAATTACCTTCATCAAATTACTGGTTTATAAAATGTGACATATCTGTCCATGTTCATTGTTGCCAGAGCAGCAATGGCGTCCCCCGACAGCTGACTGCAGGTCGCCGCCGCGCCCTGTCGTATTGCTTGGTGTGACGCGACCTTAATCGCACAAATTACGAGCGCTCATTAGAACCGACTCTCTCGCTGAGACCAAATTACACTTACATTTACCCTGGCTCTTATTGATGGCGCATAAATATGACTTTGCCGTAGCCGGCGTGTAAGTCAGGCTTTTCGCTAGGAGTCAGGTCTGTTTACTCTGATTTTTGAAAGACTTGTTAGGCTGAACCTTCTTTAATGTCGTCGCTTGTCTTTTCCCTGGATAAATTATGCTTTGAATTTTACAGTCAATTTAATAGGTAAGTTTGTTCACTTTGTATAATAACTCATACAATATTTTCATATATATCTTGTATAAATATGAAAACATTAATAAGGCGTCCACAATACGAAGTGATACTCGTATTATGGACGCCCTATTAATATTTTCATAGGTAATGTTTTAAATCTGGAAACTATCAATCACAGCTGTGCAATAAAACTTTAAGTACTACGAGTATACTCTGAAAATATAAATTGAGTTTGCATCATCATCATCATTCAGCCACAAGAAGTCCACTGCTGGACATAGGCCTCCTCCATGGATTTCCAAAAAGACCCGTTTGAAGCGGCCTGCATCCAGCGCCTTCCTGCCACTTGGATGAGGTCATCTGTCCATCTTGTGGCTGGTCGTCCTACGCTGCGCTTGCCGATATGTGGTCTCCATTCGAGAACTTTTCGACCCCATCGGCCATCAGTTCTGCGTGCTATGTGCCCCGCCCACTGCCACTTCAACTTACTAATCAGCTGGGCTATGTCGACGACTTTCGTTCGTCTACGGATGTCATCATTTTTGATTCGATCTCGTAGAGAAATTCCGAGCATAGCCCTTTTCATAGCTCGTTGCGTGACCTTGAGCCTTCTTATGAGGCCCATAATGAGAGACCACGTTTCAGTGCCATAAGTCATCACTGGTAACACACACTGGTTAAATAATTTTGTCTTGAGCGATTGAGATATATTAGACGAAAATACTTTTCTAAGTTTCCCGAATGCTGCCCAGCCGAGTTGGATTCGACGATTGACCTCTTTCACGAAGTTGGACCGGCCTAGTTGGACTGTTTGTCCTAAGTAGACGTATTCGTCTACAACTTCAAGAGTCGAGTTCCCCAATGTTATTGGGGTGGGCACAACACGGGCGTTCGACATGGCCTTCGTTTTGTCCATGTTCATTTTAAGGCCCACACATTGGGAAACTCAATTGAGGTTCGTACGTACGTTTCAAATAATAAGCTCCATCACACATCCACCCCGTAATTGATGAAATGATGCGCAACCCGCCGCCGCCGCCGCCGTAAGCCGCGCGGAGCGGATCAATTGACTCGGGCAAAAATCGCGTGCGTCTCTATTCGATGTCAATTTGTCGCCCTGATTGAATGTGCAAATGTTTGCGGAGCAGCCCCGCCCCGCGCCGCACCGCCCGCACTCAAACGTACCTAATTTAAATCTCCTGAAGCTACCTGGAAACCAACGCGCTGCCGTAGAAAACAAGTACGCAGGGAGAAAGTCAGTTGCTTACCGAGATACTGATTTTAATCTGAAAAGGCAGATGAAGAAAATAATGGCTTTGTGACAACAAAAAATAGACTGGAGTGCTAAGTTTGCTCGAGAAGATATGAATATACACTTTGAGAGCACCTCTCAGAGTAAAAATGCTCTGAAAGAACAAAGTATCTCTAAAAATTTCTCAGTAAGCAAGACATTGGTGTACTCGAGGGTGGTGAGATAACTCTAGTCAATACGTTTAAAATAAGACGCCATTTCTGGTCTTTAATTCGTTCTTGAAAAAAAAAAGCATTCAATATTAGCTTGGGCCACTTTTCAGACGGGTGACAAACGCGGCAGTCGGCACTAACAACCTCCCTACAACTTGAGCCTGCGTTATTCATAACATTTGTCTCCACCTCGCACACATAGGCTCCCCAGTGTAATAATTTGCATCAGTGGGAGCGCTATCTCGGCGAATGGCGCAGTTCCCACAGGGACGTGTATTGCGCCTCTCAGGTGCCGGGAGAGCCCCAGATCCGGCAAATGTTCGACAAATACACTGACGAGGCCCTTCGGCTGATAAGTAAATAAATCGAAAAGTTAGCTTCCTTCAGTCACCTCTGATTCCTAAATTTCCAGTACTGTCCTTTGAGTTGTACACACTACCTCAGTCTGGGTATTTGTTTATATTTGAAATATCTTTTTGTTATTTCTACACGACAAATAGGTATACTAGTTTCGGAATAAGACAAGTTATTGTATGGTGTGGATAATTTTTGTGCGAAAACTTTGAAATCGCTGAAATGATGAACTGATCCCTAGTAAAATTGCCACCAGCGACATAAAAATGTTGTAGTACAAGTAGAACTCCTCATTTTCGGATATACATAGAGATTTTGTTACTCCCTGTCTAGTGCTAGTTATAGCGAATTCTGAAGTTTAGTTTGAGTTAGTATGCAAGTATTTGTACAATATCAGGTAAGTTCGGTTGTGTTTATTCTGTACCCGGGATCGGGGTTTCGATCGATGGCGATGATACGTACCGTAACCATTTTAAACAAGCACGGCTCTCTCTATTCAGCGGCAGGCTATAAAGTTGTCGTAAAAACCGATGGCCGGCTGGGCTTATCATATCGAACAGCTTTATGTGCTACGGCGTAGCACTGTGATGCACTACGAGATTGCTGCTACGATGTGCTACAACTCTACGAGAAATCACGATTCTGGAACTTAATCGTTCAGTTTGTTTGATAGTAACGAGTTTAATCGTTTAACTAGATTCAGCATTAAAAAATTCAGGATTCAAAATATTTATTCATCAAACCAATTCTAATGCTAAAATATACTTTTGCTGGGATTCCCTTTTAAGTATAAAGTACATGTGACAGGAAAAACCGCTCTTCCGTAACTTATAAAGGTTGAACAACTGAACTTATATAAAGTTAAGATTTTTTTTAGGTGTGAGCTAAATCCATGTTTCCGGATTGGAAGATATGTGTGAAAGTGAGATGTTTACGATTTAATGATTTTTGTATAATTAAAAGTAATATAAAGTCAAAAGTAAAGTAAAAAGACATTTATAGCCACCAACATCACAAGCAAAGCGGGTAAAAGAAAAGAAAAACATATGTTTACCCTTTTAAAAATAAATCTTAACAAGATAACAACTTATAGTCTCACTTTAGGGACGAAAAAGCAGTTGCCAAGCAGTTGGTAGCAAAAGGTGTGCCTTCAAGCTTTCTAGCACTTGCTTACAGTACATTTATTTAATTACGCCGAAAGAAAAGACAAAGGTCGATGGTGTACCACCTAATCATCGATGGTGTTTCATTATGCAGAGAAAGTGAAGACTTGGGCTTAAGCATACATAAAGTAGCATGTAAATGGGCAGGCGGGCAAAGCCGGGACCACACTCAGCGTAATCTTAAGGAGACATTATTGCGAGTGTGTCGCGCCAGAGATAACTGACACTAATGTGCATTAGCCGGGTCTCTTCGAGTCTGAGTATATAGGGTGGCGTCAGAATTTGAACGTAAACATTTTAGGTAAATTCTGTTTAATGTCAACGTACAATGTTAGCCTTTGGGTCACGTTCGAAGCGGAAAAAAAGCAGCAAAAAATAATTCTATATTTAAGAAGAGCATACTTCTATGCTCTTTTTAAATAGTCTCCGTGTGGCGTCGGATTAAGAATAGCGTCACTCCATTTCCTTCCTTGGATGTCGTAGCAGGCGAGTACGGAAATTAATTACCAGGAGACGGGCAGCAGCGTCTTCCTGAGATTCCAACCGCATACTGCGATCGCCAACCCACCTGCCAAGCGTGGCGATTATGGCTAAATCCCTCATGATTATTAAAACCATGAGGGAGATTATGTCCTGCAGTAGACGTCGAATGGCTGATGATGATGATGATACTTGTATGAGTTGGTTTAATTTTTTAATAATGTTTGTTGATTATATAACAAGCTTACTTTTTTTAAAGTAAACTAAGAAAAGCAAAGTATTCCTTGTATTGGTTTATGAAGAGATATGAAGGTATTATCTTAACACGTGTTTCACACTAGATTAACAAGTTGTCAGTATATGTAGCGTATTATGTGACGCATGAAGTGGCGCGACGTTTAATTACAAGCTTAGTTCTGATTACTATTGTAATTAATCAAAGGATATCTATAGATTATGTTATCTTTGCACTTGTTTTAGTAACAAAATAACAAATTCAATAGATAGACACCTCTACAAAATCAGAGTACGTAAAATTGTACTTACATACATTGAGTATGCAACCAGTCGCCAGGCGTCTAACTGGTTAGTTAGACTTGATTTCTGGACTTAACGTCGCAGTTGGGTCATACGTAATAAGCGCTAACGAGTTTTTCTCTTACCGTTAGCGAGTGTTACTACTACTAAAAATTTATAAATTAAATATGTAAGTACAGTGTAACTTAGAAAACCAAGTCATCGGTACATGCAGGAATCGAACCCTCGGGCTCTCGACTGTAAAGCGAGCGTCCTACCGATACTATAATGACCACAATCGCGAGACGTGGTGACAAAAAGTTCTATTAAGTTCACATGAATAATCGCATCGCTCGCGATTGATTCGATATGTTACCAGCTCATTAAGGTTACATTGGCTACATAGAATGGAATGTCTATCCCAATCGTAAAGAGAGAGTGGTTCTTAGCATAGTCAGACAAAATCCGACGGTCAATGACTCCCAACCCAAGTTCTACAGTGAATAATATAATAGCTGTTTCAGTAAAGGATTACCGGCTTAAAACAAAGGAACAGAGTAAGCGGAAAGTTGTAATTTTAAACATTAAAAAAGTGTTTTAATCTCCGAGTCAACAAAGAGCTCGGGAAGACAAACACGGAGTATTGTCCCGAGGTTGGTGAACAGTTACTGAGCCCCCCCTCCCCCATGCATCTTACACCGCTTCCCTCCGCTGTTGAGCACTTTATGAAGCTTTGACCAATCGATGACTGGAATTGCACAACATAAATAGAACAGTAGCAATCGAAAGAAAGCTGTTAAATAAGACCTGAAGTATTTCTTATAAAAAATAAAATAAAAAAAAACCAAAACATTTATTGTTTATTGGCAAAGCGACAATTGATAATATTTAAAGTTACTCTCAATGCCAAGCTAAATTAAATTGTGTATTGCTTAAGGGAACAATATTCCGTTCAGGGTGGAATTAACGAAGTTAAATAAGATAAGATAATTTTTGAAATATGAGATAAGATAAAACATAAAATGAGATCAATTAGGTAATCATGTATGTTTTACATGTGGATTGTGAGTGGATTGAACTCAGTAGGCCACTAATTTTTAAAATCAAAGAACATCCTTTTGTATCCCTATTATATTTAGGCTTACTCTGTAACCTACTCAGTAAGAAGCAAATAAATGAATAAAGTATTTTATTAGTGATGCATATCACGGGACTGATCAAAATTTTTTGCAACGTACCTACTGCACTCTTTATTGACGTTGCCCAAAATATACGACACTATTCTATACCTTATTACCTAAAATTATCGCTCGTAGCCCCGGCTGCCCGAGTGATCTTAAACGATCACGAAGGTTAAGCAACACAGGGCGCGTTCAGTGCATGGATGGGTCGCCGTCTATGCTTAACGCTAGTGGCATTTTTCCGAGCGGTTCCGTGCTTCGCAAGGCACGTTAAGCTGTTGGTGCCGGCTGCCGTCGATAGACGGCAGTCGTTAAGCCAAGTCAGAGGCCTTAGGGCGGCTTGACAACTTCTGACAGTAGACGAGCCACTAGTCTACAAGCCTCCACCAATCCGGACTTGGCCCCCGTGGTGGAGTATGGCCTATACCTTCCTCAGGGAAGAGACCCATGCCCCTCGGTGGGGACATAATGGGTTGATGATGATTCTATACCTCTAGACTGTCACGTTTGCCATTCATCTCCTTGGCTTGTTGGAGTACTAAAAAAACCAGAGCAGACTAACATAAACACGATATTTCCAATCCTAACGACCCAGAAATCATATGCTAAAAAACATGCCTATCTTACGTTAAGTAATATCTGCACAGCCTACAAGGCTGGTGTGATAGGCAAATAACATCATTACGCCACATGCCTTCACGTATATGAAAGATAGACAATTCCTCCCAAGGCACGTAGGATTATTATATATAAGCTAGTGTAAGACTAGAATAAGGGAGTTAAGAGTTGGAAGTTAAGAGTTAAAGAAACTGGAGTCTTAACGATATACTAATTAAAATGTGATCAACCGTTCCTGTCGTTTCCCTGCTGCGCCGCCGTCCTGCAACCACTCCCCCCACCAACTGGGCATACTTCATGGCGACCGTGACAAGCGTGACAGCGTGACCGTGATGTCGAGGCGACGTCGAGGTGTCAGCAGAGGGCGTGAGTTTTTGGACTTGTGCAGGTGCTATTGTTTGTGTTGGGAACAGGTCCCCGATTTCCAATGACAATGGGCGGCCAGGAAAGCATCCCACTCCGCGTCAAAGGGTTGTACATCGTGAACCAGCCCTATATCTTCAAAATGGTGTTCCAAGTGTTCAAGCCCTTCCTCAAAGAGAAGCAGTGGGCTGCTCGCCGTGCGATCCGTGGCGAGACTGCTTGATTCGCGTGCAGTTTAAATTTTTTATTTTTTTTGTGAGTGTTTTGTTGTTATAACTTTTTATTATTTGTGAACATTTACGTTGATGGCGAGTCTCACCAGTATATTAGAAGAATTGCGGGTTATTCGTAGTGATATTATTAAACTAAGTAAAATTAAACGTGTGTCGTCGCAAGGTAGCAATAAGTTATTAGCAGCGCGAAGTATTAAGTCACGTTTTGACTCATTGTTAGATGAGGTTAGTAAAAAAGACGTTGAAGCTGCGGATTTGGACCTTGCCAATCGTGTTTCGCGGCAGTTCGACCGTTGTCGTAATATGGGTCCGCGACAACAACAGTTTCAGCAGAGTAGGCCACCGCAAGGGAACCGTTTTAGAGGTAATGCTACGCGCACCGCTGGACATAAATTAGCAAGTCAGCAAGGTCGCGGGCGCTCACTTCATAACTCAGATAATCGGGCGTATAAAAATTTGCCTAGGTATGTTTTTTTCTAGGTCAGGCGGTCAGCGCTCCGTGAATCATATAGAGTCGGACGCTACCGTACGTGATTCACAGCGTAATGAGAAGTTAGAATTTTTTCGTCCGTGACAAAGATTATGTAGATATTTTGTCATATAACAATAGTAATCACGTAGTGTTTTCATGTTTAGATAACGATTTGTTGCTGTTAGTACATACGGGTGCTAATGTGTCGATTGTAAAGTATGGATTGATTAGTAAATTAGGATTACATATAGTTCCGGATAGGTTAAGTATTTGACACGACAAACGTTCCCCGCGATATAGGGTTGTCACCTTTAGTGCCCGGCCAGCCTAAAGTAGTTGACATAATCAAAGGGACACAAGGAGACACGGAATTGATTATTTGCTCGAGTAAAGTATATAGAGAATTATCGAAACTAACGTTGGAATCAAGGCGGTCCGGACCCGCGAATAATGTACTTATTGTGGACTCTACGGTTTATTTGAATCAGGATTCTCTATTGACGAAGGCACGCTTAGACGTATCGTTACGAGACCTGGTAGATCTATGTAGGAGTTTCGGGATAGTAGAGTTGGTAATAGTTAAAAATGAGCTTAATAAATCAAATGTAGAAACGTTAATACGTAATTACCAACAGAGTAAAGAAAGTAATTTACCACGATTATGTATAATACAAGGAAAAACGAAAGTAACCGATCGTGACATGATTAGAATAATTCTAAATGATTATCACTTGTTACCCACTAGCGGGCATGCAAGTATCACTAGGATGTTGAGTGGTATTCAAAAGAAGTTCTATTGGCAAAATATGCGTAAAGACGTAGAAGATTTCGTCAGACGTTGTAAAGACTGTCAGAAACAAAAGTTCAAAACAAGGCAAGTTCGAGACAATATGGTCATAACAACCACAGCTACAACATCTTTTGAAAAAGTGTACTTAGATATTGTAGGTCCTTTAGATGTAGACTTGGCAGGAAATAAATATATTTTAACATTACAGTGTGAATTAACAAAATTTGTAGAGGCTTATGCTTTAGATAGAAAAGATTCTCAGACTGTAGCCAAAGCATTTGTGGAAAATTTTGTTTTAAGATATGGGATACCAAAAACTATAGCTACGGATTGTGGTACAGAATTCATGAATTCCACCTTGAATGAAGTTTGTAAACTGTTGAATGTTGAGAAGCTAAACTCAACGCCTTACCACCATGAAAGCATAGGGTCATTAGAAAATTGGCATAAACATCTTGGTAGTTATTTACGAATTCAAACAAAAAACGATTCATCAAACTGGAGTACATGGATTCAATATTGGTGTTTTGCTTATAATACATCCGTAAATACCAGCACAAAGTATTCACCATTTGAACTAGTGTTTGGTAAACCATGTAATATCCCTAGTAATCTTGTAGATAAAGTTGAACCACTGTATGTATACGATAATTACCCATTTGAATTAAAATTTCGACTGCAAAAAGCACATGTAGATGCTAGAAATAATTTAATAATAAATAAGACTAAGAGAAAAATTTGTTATGATAAAACAGCCAATGTTGTAAAATTTAAAGTGGGAGATTTAATTTTAATTAAGAATGAAAATAGCAGTAAATTAGATGAACTGTATTTAGGACCATTTAGAATAAAAGAAATTGTCGGAACTAATTTAAGAATAAATAAAGACAATAAGGACTATTTAGTGCATAAGAATAGGTTAAAATTATTTTATGAATAATCTTTTCAGGGGAGGGGATCCCTACCTTTTCAGGGGAGGTGTGATAGGCAAATAACATCATTACGCCACATGCCTTCACGTATATGAAAGATAGACAATTCCTCCCAAGGCACGTAGGATTATTATATATAAGCTAGTGTAAGACTAGAATAAGGGAGTTAAGAGTTGGAAGTTAAGAGTTAAGAAACTGGAGTCTTAACGATATACTTATTAAAATGTGATCAACCGTTCCTGTCGTTTCCCTGCTGCGCCGCCGTCCTGCAACCACTCCCCCCACCAACTGGGCATACTTCACTGGCGAGAAGCCCAGCGCAGTCGTCGGAGCTGATAGCCGCTAGCCGGCCGGGAGGCGGGTTGCCGAGTGACAGATCGCGCGTGTAATGGCCCGAGACAGTCGTGACCTAGCTACTCATTGCCAAAGCATACATGATAAATTGGGTGTACTGAGCCATCATTAAACTAAAGTGTAGGTAAAATCAACGCAATCAATCTAAAAACGAATTGGAATCACGAACATTTTTTACAAAATTGTATTTTTATTGCTATTTAGCATAGAGTTTAGCATATTATTATTCTTATAACGCATGTTACGCACTCTTTTTCTCTCATATTTTAATAAATATGAGAGAGACAGAGCACTAAATTAGTTAATTAAGTAAGCTAAAGAGATCCTGCATAATTGCCAGAAATGTAACTGAAATTAGATATGTCAACTTTGTTTCATTTAAAAATACGAAGCAGGAACACTCCACATGCAAAAAGGAGCCTAGTTTTAGTAGAACGCACAGTGGCTTTGCTTCATGTAATTTATTAATGTGGGTACCTACTGGACTCTTTATTGACATTCCTCTGACACCGTTCACCGCCAACGTCAACTAGAAACATGAAAATCTTCTAAATTTGTCCAGAAAAAAAATCGTGTCTCAATGACTTGGGTGGTGGACAAGTGGTCTTACAAGTTTGTAGAACTATAGCTATAAATTTATTGAGTCTGTTGTTTTATACATTACGTTTCCACAAACAATTTATAACAAATGAAGATACACTACGCATACGATTACTGAAAACGCAAGATTCACAATACAATGTTTATGACATGTCATGACAAATGAGACAAATACTATAATGTATACTGTATTTGCAATACGATAGTCGTTTACTACGTATCTCATCCTCGGAATGCATCTTCCGTTTATTTTTCGTATGTGCCTTGAAGCAATTTTATCTGTGTGTTTTTAATTTGTAAACAAAAACGTGACCTAATTAGTGTCAGAGGACGAGACCGTACCGCTTGTAAACAGGACGCGAGGACGTTGTAGAGATAGCAACCTGGGAAGAGCATTCGTGTCGAATATTTTTGTAATAAAAATATGACTACTAACTATCTGTACTACTAGTACTACACTAGTACTACACACTCTAAACACTCATTTCGGCTATATCGATCGCGTTTATGTAAAATCGCGTCTCGAATGCGTAGGTACCCACTTTCAATTTCAACTGTAAAATTATTTCATTAATACGAACCTGCAACCTTGCTATCGAAAGCAGCTTACAACATTTCATTGAAAGAAAAAAACTGAAATAAAAAATAGCGAACCACAATGACTGTTGAACATTAACTACTAAGCAGGCGGGACCAACGAAGGTACCTCACAATGAGTTACATTGGTGAATTTGGGTCCGCCTGCGTTAATGCTCAGCAGTCGGGTTTTTGGTTATTTTTTACTTACTTACTCCACTGGATCAGCGACCCAAAGTGGGCTATTTTTTTGTCATTTTTTTTATTTTTGTGTTTTCAGTTATTTTTATTTTTTGTTGGATTTATGACACTCGCGCAAACACGATAAATAGATTAACATCTTATTTGTCAAAATCTGACCATTGGTTAAGGAGTTACGAAGGAACGTGGAATCGGATATACTTAAATATTTACATAGGAGCCAAACACATTGCCCGCCTTTTGGGCTCCGCCGTAGTCGGGTAATAAATGGATCAACGCATCATCTAGTTCAGAATCGACGATGATAGATTATTACAAGCCGCTTCTGAGCTGTAAAGCCGGTAACCGACTAATGTGTTTGTCACGTGAGCACTCGCTTAAGAAATTCTCCAGTCGTCAGCTAGTCAGTTGTGAGCGCGAATCTCACATGCTTATTTGAAATCGTTCCACAGTCTTATTTCTAAAACACAATTCCTTAAAACACGCCTCAAATGTGGTTTAAACAGGCTAAAGGAAATTTCCACAGACTATTTAAAATAGATTTGAGGAGCCTTTTACATTTTTATAAATAACTCCGTTAACTATTCACAATTTTGTATCTTGTGAAAACTTGACATTGCCTGAATTTATAACTATCGCTAGATACAAGGTTTACGATTGATCGCTCAGTTGCGCCAGATGTTGAACGTTTTAAAAGTCTCCGGTAATCGCACATCGTCTGACGTACGACGTTATACTTCCCCTCTTTGCGAAGCTCTTTGAATGTCTGTCTGATATTGAATTTGGAGTTTCAATAAAAATCTTTACAAAAGGTATGTTATGAAGTCACTCGGAGTGGGGGTGACCCGGTTACAACTCGCAAGTTTATTATTGCAGCACCCCCGCGGTCCGTAGCTGTGAGTATGGTGTGCTCTTGCAGGATAGAGATAAAACAAAAGTACCTTTAGAATTCTGTAATTGATGTATAAGACTGAAGAAGAAGAATTCATGTTTAAGATCCGATTTGACTTTAAAATAAACCTAAAGGAAGTAGAACTTGAAACGAACATGAATCAATAATACGATACTTAGCCTTTAGATTTTTACAACTGCCAGAAATATATAAAGCGAGCTGGAGAAAGAGCTTGATAAAAACGCGTTTGTCAATCACATTTCCAGTCAGGCACGAAGCCGCGTTTTTGTGCGCTTCATGTGAGACTTAGGTTGTAATATGTTATGTTCTTCCCGCTTTCGGTATGTTGATATCTCTAGGAGCCAAGATCAAAGGGCGAAACACTGCAGACTCCACACGGGCCACGGTGGTGGCGGATAGTCTCGACTTACCCACTCATAAAGGTAGACCCGCTGGACTTTGACTAAAGCATCCGATAATTTAATACAGGTTAAAACGTACTTCCAGGAAAATTTGTAACAAATTAGTTCTATGCTCTGTCAATTCTGTGTATAAGTGAGCACTATAAGTATGTGGCACATTTGGTTCTCAGTGTGTGTATGTCATATGTGTGGAAAGAGCTTGATAAAAACGCGTTTGTCAATCACATTTCCAGTCAGGCACGAAGCCGCGTTTTTGTGCGCTTCATGTGAGACTTCGGTTGTAATATGTTATGTTCTTCCCGCTTTCGGTATGTTGATATCTCTAGGAGCCAAGATCAAAGGGCGAAACACTGCAGACTCCACACGGGCCACGGTGGTGGCGGATAGTCTCGACTTACCCACTCATAAAGGTAGACCCGCTGGACTTTGACTAAAGCATCCGATAATTTAATACAGGTTAAAACGTACTTCCAGGAAAATTTGTAACAAATTAGTTCTATGCTCTGTCAATTCTGTGTATAAGTGAGCACTATAAGTATGTGGCACATTTGGTTCTCAGTGTGTGTATGTCATATGTGTGGAAAGAGCTTGATAAAAACGCGTTTGTCAATCACATTTCCAGTCAGGCACGAAGCCGCGTTTTTGTGCGCTTCATGTGAGACTTCGGTTGTAATATGTTATGTTCTTCCCGCTTTCGGTATGTTGATATCTCTAGGAGCCAAGATCAAAGGGCGAAACACTGCAGACTCCACACGGGCCACGGTGGTGGCGGATAGTCTCGACTTACCCACTCATAAAGGTAGACCCGCTGGACTTTGACTAAAGCATCCGATAATTTAATACAGGTTAAAACGTACTTCCAGGAAAATTTGTAACAAATTAGTTCTATGCTCTGTCAATTCTGTGTATAAGTGAGCACTATAAGTATGTGGCACATTTGGTTCTCAGTGTGTGTATGTCATATGTGTGGAAAGAGCTTGATAAAAACGCGTTTGTCAATCACATTTCCAGTCAGGCACGAAGCCGCGTTTTTGTGCGCTTCATGTGAGACTTCGGTTGTAATATGTTATGTTCTTCCCGCTTTCGGTATGTTGATATCTCTAGGAGCCAAGATCAAAGGGCGAAACACTGCAGACTCCACACGGGCCACGGTGGTGGCGGATAGTCTCGACTTACCCACTCATAAAGGTAGACCCGCTGGACTTTGACTAAAGCATCCGATAATTTAATACAGGTTAAAACGTACTTCCAGGAAAATTTGTAACAAATTAGTTCTATGCTCTGTCAATTCTGTGTATAAGTGAGCACTCAAATCAAAAATCAAAATCAAAATATGTTTATTTTCAGTTTCAAACTTAATGTAGGTTACAATTTGTTGGGAGATTCCTTTTAAGTAAGAAATACCTGTGCCAGGAAACTCCCGCTCTTCCTAATTGATTAGCATTAATTTATTAAGTTAATTACAGTTAACAATGGACTTAAATTTAGCATGCAATAAAATAAAGTAAACAGCAAACTCACCACAAAGAATCGAAAATCAATACATTACTATTATTATATTTTCAAATTGTTTAACGAAGTCTTAAACAATGAAAACAAAATTACTAATGAGTTACCTCCATTAGACTTCGGAATTTATCACATTTTATATTTTATAATTAAATTATTTTATTATATTTTAATAAAATATGACATTATATGATACGATATGATATGTTATGATATAATATGATATGACAAGACATGATATAATATGATAATATATAATATGTAAATATAATACAATATAAAATATCTGTATAGTGTAAAATAAACTGCTTATTTTATGTGTTTCTTAATAAAAGTTTCTCTACATCGTTATAGCTTAAGGAGTCTAGCCATTTTATTATTATCTTTTTACATTCGAAATAAGTTTTTTCATGAATATTTAGCATTTTATTTATTTTATTATAGAGAAAAGATGATTGCGCGCTGTACTGCATCCTAGCAAAGTTAGTTCTTATTAAATGGGTTTTAGCTACTAAGTCACTTCTTCTTTTACTTTTTACGTTAGGGTTATAAGGTAAATTTTTGTGTTTTTTTAACAGGATTTGTAGTATATATAATTTTCTAATGGATAAGAGGTTGCTTTCTTTATATAAACTTTCTGTGGAATATCGTATTTTCTTAAAATACATCACCTTAATAAGACCACGCTGCACTCGTTCTAATTTTAGAAATTTAACCTTAGATGCACCGCCCCAAACCGGGATACAGTACATTAAGACCGATTGTACTAGGGCGATATATATTTCATTTAGTTGATTTTTTGGTAAACCTTGTTTGTTAAGTACGTTGGAATTTCGAGGTACAATATGTCTTAGTGTTTTAAATATCCAAACCAGTTTTCTTAACCTAGTTGCGACTTGCTCCAGTTGTAAATGCCATGATAGTCTGTAGTCAATAATAACGCCGAGGTACTTTGTATGAGTAACTTTTTCTAGTTTGGGGCAGTTACATATTCTGTCTGCGGTGGTATCGTTACATGTGTGGACATTTATTTCGAAATCGCTTTGTGGTTGTCCTCTGATATTGAGGCTGAAGCAGATGTAGTTTGTCTTCTCTGTATTTAATGTGAGAAGGTTATTATCCAGCCAGTGTGAAACCAGAGTCATTCCTCTTTCTGCGCTTTCTTTAACAGAGTTCCAGCAGTCTCCGTGGAAGACAATAGCTGTATCGTCAGCATAGGCAAAGGTTTTGGCGTTTTCTATACTATGATTACAGAGATCGTTAATGTATACCAGAAATAATGTGGGTCCTAGCACGCTCCCCTGTGGAACCCCATAGGTTACGTCAGCGTCTTCACTTGTAAATTGGTCCAGTTTAACCCTTTGTTTCCTATCTGTTAGGTAATCTTTGAAAAGTTCGAGCGGAATACCTCTGATACCCATTGCTTCCAGTTTACGAACTAGGATTGGGAGAGAGACGGTGTCGAAAGCTTTTTTAAGGTCCAAAAATACTGTTAAACATTTTGATCCTTTGTCGAGTTCCTTTACTACAACAGTGGTTAGAGCCGTCACCGCGTCTTCGGTGGATTTTGACTGTCTAAAACCAAACTGTGCAGATGATATCAATTTATATTTTTCTAAGTAATTTAGGAGTCTGATGTTAATTAATTTTTCAATAATTTTGGAGATAGCCGGTAATACGGAAATTGGTCTATAGTTGCTGACTTCGTCTCTCTCCCCACCCTTAAAGACTGGCGTGACTATGGACCTCTTAAGTTGTTCGGGGAAAACGCCCTTTACAAAGCATAGGTTGGCCAAGTAAGTTATTATGGGTACAACTTCCGCACAAGCCAGCTTTAAGAATTTAGTTGTTATGTTGTCGTACCCAGGGGCACTGTCCGATTTAAGATTCATTAGAATTCTATGTACTTCCTCAGGGTCCGTGTCTAAAAGAACAAAAGAACTAGAGTGGGTCTCTAGTCCTTTTAGGTATTCATTTTGGTCTAGCTTTAGTCTACATTGTATTTTTTGTGCCAGTACCTTTCCTACATTAGTAAAATAGTTATTTACATGTCTAGTTGCTTCTAAGGGTGATGGTTTAATATTAATTAGTTCATTATTTTGGTTTTTGTTCTTATTTGAATATGTTATAGATTTTATATTTTTCCACAGTGTTTTGTTATCTTTGGATTTTTCAAGTAGTTCTTTTTCATATTTTCTTTTAATTTTTTTAATTAGGTTATTACAATGGTTTCTATAGCGTGAGTAGGTAATTTTTAAGATTAGATTTAAGGGATCTTTACGTAGTGCTTTTTGTAATTTATTTCTGTTTGTTATACAACGGAGCATGCCTGGTGTAATCCAGGGTTTTATTATTCGTTTACTTTTTGGGATTGAAATATGTGCAGTATTTTTATTGATTGAGTCTGTTAATTTTTGAATGAGACGATAAGTTATTTGATGCGGGTCATCAGAAAACAATAGCTCCGGTAAGTTAGCTTCCTGTAGCGATTTTATTGCATTTACAAAATCTAATTTAGTTTTAACTTTATGTACAAAATGTTTAAATTTTTGTTTTGTTATTGAGAGAAACGTAGTGTAATGATCTGTGGTAGTTGTGTGTAAGATTGCTATGAATGCCGAAAATTTATTTTTATTTATGTTTAACATGAAATGATCTAGGCAATTTTTTTCCCTAGTGGGTAGAGTATGGCCCGGTAGGATACCCAATTCAGATAGGGCGTTCAGGTAATATTGTCTGTTTTTATACTCGGAGGTTATTTCAGTGTCCTTTGGTCTAATGTTTATATTAATGTCTCCCGCGATAACAAGGTTCTTTTTATTCTTTAGGGTTTCTAGATGTGTAACTAACGAGTTTGTGAAATTTTCTGAGCTTGGGTTAGAGGGTGATCGGTAGATGCATAGTATTGTATTGCCCAATATGTCTATCTGTAAGCAAGATGAATGCGTCAGTTTGATTTCTTTAACCTTATGATTTATAGAGTTTTTTATGTAGACAGCTACTCCATCATTTTGATTTAATTGGGATATTGTGTTGTAAGAAGTGTATTTTTGTAGTTGAGGTAAAGGTTTAGTTTTGTCTAATCTACATTCGGTAAAAATTATGATGTCAGTTTCAAAATTAAGGCTTGCGAGGGTTAGTAAAAAGTTATCGAAATTTCGATAAATACTTCTAATATTTTGTGAAATTATTTTTAGATCAGTTTTTTTTATTTGTATATATTTAGGAAGCTCAGAACAGTCACATTCAATTGTCCGCGCTATATCTAAGCTATCAATGTCTTTTATAGTTTGTAGAGCCTCATCCATTTTGTAGTAATTCAAATCTTTCAGTCGTAACACCCTTTTTTTTTATATTTGTTGTTTTATTCAGACTCTGTATCCACAGTGCAATAGAATGTAGAATGTAAATCAGAAAGTTGTAGTATATATAATAATATGTAATGAGATTAATAATAATGAATATAATATATAACATTTTACGCATATGATATACATATATAGATTGCATTGTGCAGGTTGTGCAAAACAGATAATACAGACGTGCAAAAATGAGTTTTTCTAGTCATTGTTCCTGTAGAAGTTTGTGGACTTGAGCTTCGTTGGTTATTGGTATAGCTGCGGAGGTTTCGTTTTTTCTTACATAAATTTTACCAAAAGAGGTCCAGCAGAACTTGTAGGACTTCGACTTTGCAAGGTCTCTTGCCAAAAAATGTAGTCGCGCTCCTTTTGCGGTCAACTGCTCGGAGATGAAGATTGGCGTGTCCTCGTTTTTCTTGAGTCCTAGGTGTTGCGCGCGTAGCTTATCTCTGTTTTTTGCATTGAAAGATTTGCTCGCTTTCATAATCTCACTCTTGAGAATTGTTGAGGAAGTTTCGACAATAATAGGTGCATTGCTTCCTTCTTTCTTGCTTTTTATGCGGTAGATATCTCTGATTTCAGATTTTGAGATATCGCATTTAATGTTTTTCGAGAGGCACATAACCATTTCTATAAGCTCTTCAGAGGTCTCGTTTTTCATCCTTGGAACGTTTTTCAGTTCTATGCTGGTTTTTCGATTTCCTCTCTGCATATCCTCAATTTTTTCTTCAAGAAGAATAATGTGCTCCCTGTCTTTCTTTGCCTGGCTCTCTAAAAGATCTATCTTTCTCCTAAATTCTTCATTCTGACTGGTCAGAAAAGCAATAGAACTCTCTATGTTTTTATTCGTCTGCTGCATTTCCCTGAGGGTAGGATTAATTTTCTTAATTTCCTTTTCTTGATCTTCCATCAAAGACTTAAACATAGTCCTCATCTCTTCCTTGAAATCGCTTAGGTCAGAAACTGTCTCGTCCTCTCTTCTTCTCTTGGATCGCAGTGCTGCATAGTTAAGTGGTGTTTTTTCAGGGTCCATTTCAATGAGATTGGACTCAGACTGTGATTTTTCGACGTTCATTGTACTAGGATACTATGCGAGCCGAAACTGTTACCACGTAGTGTCCGAGTAGGTAGCACCAGTGAAACCGGTCTTATTTTTGTGCGTATGCGGCGATAATGGAAGTGCTCGCTCTGATATCAGGCGGGGCCGCAAACAAAGCAATGGGGCGTGGCTTATATGTTGCAAGTCTCTGGTTGGATGACCGGAACAATGTCGCTAGGAAGGGGACAGCAATGGCGTCGTCTGCGTAAGCGCTGAGTGGTCAAGCTATAAACAAAGCTTTGAGGTGACCGAGGTGATGTGTTCCAAAGCGATTGGTTAAGTGCGGATTTGGACTAGGATCACAGAGCTCACAAGGCGAGGTACTCACTGCGGCAGTTTACTCCTTATCACTTATGCACTCCTATTTTCTACGCAGTATTATTTTTTACTATTCTGATTAAAATAATTCTTAAATAATTTTATGGGGTTTTGGGCACGTTCACACTCAGAGGTGGTCCGGGAGGAAGAGGATACTATAAGCACTATAAGTATGTGGCACATTTGGTTCTCAGTGTGTGTATGTCATATGTGTACACTTTACCGTGTATCGCAGGCATTGCTGTTGTACCAAACGAGACACTACTTGACAAATGAGGTCTTTTCTGCCAAATAAAATAATTATTCAATATCAAAAGCTATAAGATGTTACGACGTTACATAAGCTTATAGGAAATAAGACCCTATTTAAAACAGTCTGAGAGTTAATTTAAAGCGATTCATACTTTTGAATACGATACAACGAGCTCTGTACAAGCAACAAGTCGTTTGTTAGCGAGGCTTTGAAAGTAAAACCTGCTCTAATTTGTGAGCTGAAAGGCACATATTTCAGTGAATTTATGACGCGTGTCGGTGTATCGTTGCTAATTAATTTAATTTGTTAAATAAATCGGTGTTTCCCGGCGTGTGTCGCGAGTTGCTTATTTGTTAAAGAGCCGACTTTGTTAGCCCGAAACTTTTCACCACATGCCGAATACGAAATTTTAAATTCAGTTCAGTAAATAAATACACTCCAAGTGGGACACTATGAGAATAAAAAAGTTTATTATTCTGTAAAAATATCACGTTTGCTTGTGCATACATATACAAATTATAAAAATGAAAACGGATGCCAACCAACAGCAATACTGAGAGGCCTTTTTTTCGCTGCATTAGCGTGCGTCTATGGTAAACACGAAATAAACATAAACATTTACATAAACGCACATACATTGCTTCTGGCCACACACTAGGATACCCTGTGTCGTGGGAACCAGAAACAACGACATCACAAACATGTAAACATCCATTACCTGAGGTTTTTTTTATTCCCGGCTGGGATTCGAACCCGGGACTTCTCGCATGTTATGCAGATGCACTACCGCTGCGCCACGAGGTCGTCATGTTTGTTGATCGAAATGTTTACTTAATAAACGTCAAAGTACCTAGTTAGTTTCACAGTTAATCGATAACGTGGAAAAGAAACTAACAAAGGACTCCAAATTTATTTTTGTTCTTTAATCACACGTGTCTAATAGTTAGTTATTTTAGTGCTTACGTTTTGTATGATCTGATTTTTACTGTTGTTCCTATTTCTATAAGCATATTATCATAATAATAATAAATACTAAATATCGTTAAATTTTAACGTTTTCTATTTCTTAAAAATCTTACTGTTTCCTATTATACGTGCATCTAAATAACTTTTAATTGTACTCGTAAATGACACCTTTGTTGATTAATAAATATTTAATTGTAATTTTGAATTAATTTAAACCACTTTATTGATTGAGAGTGTATACTACAAAAAACTCAAGTAGACTAAAGCTTCTTCTTAAGAGATCGTTTAGCTTTTTCTTTTCTCCTGAAAGATGGCCACGTCAGGCCACGGCGGGCCACAGCCTAAGAAATGTGACAGCAGGCTTCTTCGATCAATTAAAACAGTCGGCATGTGATCAACTATTACACAAAACTGCAAAGTCAGTAAACTTTTTATTTTGCTTCCCCTAGCAACGAAAATGTTAAATGTTTTGCGCAAAGAAAACGGAATGTTTTGTGTAACGTTTTTTAGCGGGAGACACGCCTTTACAAACAACAGTTAGATACAGTTACCACTCTGACGCTGACGTGGATGAGACATTACAAAACACTTAATGAGCGAATTTAAAAACAATATTTTAAAAGATGTTAACTTACTTGTATACGATAAAACTTAAATATGCCGGGCTTATATTTTTTTTTTGGTGTGTACAATAAAAATTCATAGACTGATATTGGAAACGGCCATTAGTATGCCTTATCAAAAGGAAGGTCCGTTTGGATTGTTTGTATTTATTACCTACGTAAGAAATCGTTGGGATCCAAATAATCTAGGCTGTGGCTCCACATCGTCACTTCGAGCCTTCACTGGCGGTACCGACGTACCTACTAGCTGTCTACTATGTACCGAGGGATGAGCATCTTACAATCCGGCGCGCGCTTGTTTCGCTCGCGACACTTTATTTTTGTGACACACTTTCGAGCGCTCCGCACATGCCCAATGAGGGGTGAAACTGTCGCGACATTAATCATGATCACACTTTCCTGCAGGTTCACCTCGGATAGATCTTAGAAAAGCGCTACGGGGAATCTTGTTCCAATTGTAAAGGGAAACCCCTGTGACGTTGGTACTGTGAAATTGCTGTTTGAAGTATTCACAATCGTGAAAATGCTTTGCAGTTTGGTCAAAATTCTATGCATTAGGTGTAAAGAGTTGGAAAGCCGATGCTAGACGATATTTGCGCAGATTATGCAGTGACTAGACAGCTATAATATTAATATTTTATACAATAAAAATATTTTAATGCTACAATCGTGCTCAAACAGAGCTTTCATTACGGAGAGTCTCGCCTAGTGCGGAGCTCACCCGCGGCCGCACAACTTCTGATTGTCTTCCGAGTTCCGCCTCGCGCTTCACCCAGCCAGCGCCATCACAGAGCACTACGGAAGTGTTGCTTCAGCACGGCGTTCCCAGGAAAATGTCAGGAAAATGCCGATTATGCTATGATTTTATATACATATTTTCGCACATGGTTCTCGTGATTCTTGTGATTGTCATCACCGCTACATTAAGTATTTGCTATAGATACATATATCACAAAAAAAAACAATTATTTAACGGCACATTACTCAAAACGTGACAAAAACATAAAACAACAGAAATGCTAAAAAAAGATAAGAAAGAAAGAAACACAAGGTAAACATGAAGGTACATAAATAAAATACATGAACGTCAAAAAAACAAAAATAAAAACAAAACAATCGTGAAGAGAACATGTGAGGCATATAGAGTCGAATGCAGACATAACAGATAGAGTATATATATATATGTCCCACTGTAGGGCACAGGCCTTCTCTCAGGGATAGAGTATGGGCTTAATCACTACGCGTGCCCACCGCAGATTGGCGATTTCGAGCGCTGAGCTATGTGAATAGCTCAGACACAGATTTCCTCACGATGTTTTCCTTCACAGTTAGCGAGTGATATTGCTACTATAACCTCACAAATGTACATAACTTAGAAAACAAAGTTATAAGTACATGCCCGCACTGGGAATCGAACCTGGGTCTCTCGCTTCCGAGTCCAATATTCTAACCACTAGGCTACCACCGCAACAGACAGAGTATAGAATTAAAATTCCCTCGTACATTCGACAACATAATAATATATGTGCAATCTATACAATTACGATAAGGCTGAAATAGCAAAAAAATACATATTGAATGTTGTGCAATGTACAAAACTTTACAAGCATGCACTCAATTTTAGCTGCTATCCCACCCGGTGTTAACCTGTTAGATTATTACCTTGAAAAGAACAGATCAAAACCATTGTTATAGTGGTGCGACCGGGTCATTTAGAATTCTATGAATTGAAATTCACCAGGTCTTATATTTGCGCTTTACAACAATCGCACCGTCTCATGCGGAACGGAACGGATCGTCTGCAGCTTTCTTGTATGTCTACCCAATGCCAGCTCACGGGAATTATTAACACTCCGTCTTAGTACAACTTGTTCTTATTGCGGGGGCTTGTTATGATGAGTTCTGTCTGTTGCCGCCTCAAATTACTAAGCCTTGCAAACCATTCCTTCACCAGCAATACAAGTATCCAGGTGTTTCCGCATCAATACGAATTAAGTTATCAACAAAACTCGCCAGCCCGTCCCGATCAATTTTCTAATACCTACAATCTAAGAGTAATTTTAAACGTGATTAAACGGATATTGACTTCGTGATCTAGTCAAACTAATGAATTTAAAAAAGAATCGATAAATTTTCTACACCATTTTTATTAAGTAGGTATAATGCCTCACAAAAATATTGACCGGGGCGGGCGATGCCGGATGTGACGTAGAATTCTTCAGACTTTCGTCAAATTATGAATAATCAAAAGAAATCGTGCTAGTCGTCAAATTATGTACCGGGCTTGTACATAGCAAGAACTAGTATTAAAGGACATGCACTTGCCTCTTAGTATTTGGCAAATATTAACCATCCATTGCCCGGTTTTGTCACGAAACTGAATCTGTAGCACTGATTTTGTAAATCCTGCAATGTACAATAAACTATCTGCAAACACGCAAATAGGAATAGCCGAGCAAAGCGCCAGCGTTAGGTATATCTCAACTAAATATTGGTCAAAGGATAACACAAGGAGAATATCGTAGCCGTTAACTTGGCGCGCGCTGATTGCGCGGATTGGTTCAAGTTTGTGCTGCAGTTGTTCAGTTGTTCCACTTCAGTGCTGCCAATGTCAAATTAAAGAATTGTTTTTTTTACTATGGATAACAAACAGTTATACAATATAATTTGTATTTACGCATTAATATTTATTTTATGCAACGAAACAGTGCAAAAATGGCCTTTTGAGGATTTTCCCGTGATTGGCAGCTCTGCTCCGAGTGCGGCGGCGGCGGCGGCGGCATTACAGCGTAATTAGGTCGTGCTGAACTCGTCCGCCGAGACTTGGCTGGCAGCCTGATGGCAGCGCCGGATCAGGCCACTGTCACCCCGATGCACTTTCGCAATATCCCTGCTTCGCCATCACGGGTACTCGGAGAGAAAACCTTCAGCTTTAAAAACCGTATGTTTTCGCTATCAGGGCGAAGTAGACCGTTAGAGGATGCAGCACACTGCGCGCTCACTTGATTTCCTTTTGGCAGCTAAAGGATTGAGTACGTGACCGCCGCGACTGCAGGAATGCCTGACTTTTTACTGTACTGCAAGAAATTTTGTTCTCCGAGTGCACTAAAAAGTGCAGTATAAATTAACTCATGAAGGGAACACCGATAAAACTTTCGTCTAGTAAGTTTTAACCATGGAATACAGTGTGTTTGTAGACTGATGTACTTCCCGAAAACCACATATTCCCTGCACCTTTACGAATTTTTTTTTCGTAAAATCGATATCAGGGAAATCAACGAAGAATATCGAGGTTCAAAGAAGTTGAGGTTTTTTAGAATGCGTTTATTAGTACCGCACATTAATTCTTTTCATAGAATCTCTTAATTGTTTTTTAAGTTTCTTTTAGAAAACGAATTAAGCAGGTATTCTAAGGTAGTACTCGTAGCGGTTGGTTTTTACCGCTCCATGTTGTATAAACGCTGAAAGTAATGCGTCCATTGTGCGTTAACATTTTGGTCACTTTCATAACGCATAAAAAATAATTGAACATCCACGCTCGCGTGGAAGACAACACAATGAGACTGAATATTTGAGTGAATTAATGAATATTTCTACCTAAAATAGAAGCTTCTAGACGTTCGAGCTGATGATCGTCAAAATGAATGCATCAATGTCCGCCAGACACCAGATAATGACTTACTGAATGAAATTATTTGAACGGTTGATTTAAACGCCCTATTCTCGCCACAAACTAAAAGTGTTGCCAGTACTGTGAAACCCTTACCAGTACTGTGAAACCCTTACCCAAGCGTACTGCTTGACGTTTCCAAAACATAGACTAAGAAAAGATCACGCGCGCTCAGTCGTGTGCGACTGTCGACGTACCTACTAAGAACTAGACGTTTCTGACCATAAACCAAACTCAAATACAGCACAGATTAACAAACTGAATTGTAGCTGTCAGTGTCTTTTAAAAATTAACATTATTCAAAAGTAGCTTCATTAACTGAACTGGCAATTGAACATGAGGTTTATTACGGATTACCGACTTTAAATCAAAGAGTAAACAATAAAAAATTAGAAATCACTATCGTCCGGTAGAAGGCGTTGACCAGGCTCCGACATATATGTATATACGCGTCGAATTGAGAACCTCCTCCTTTTTTGAAGTCGGTTAAAAGTGGAACGATCTTTTACTTCGAAACATGGCAACCAAGGAGGTAACTTATCAAAGGTTTTATTTAAATTTCGAACTGGTTTGCAAATAGAAAGCTGTTAATCGAAATAAACAAGTGACTACTGTAACGCGGGAAAAATATTGTTGCTCGTTGTTCGTCATTGATTTTGAAAAGTAAAAAGTTCTGCCTAGGTACTACTTAATTTTAATTTACGCGCATTATTTGAGAAAAGTACTATACAAGGCTTGACTTTGACTTACGTATATGTGCCTCAGCCCACATTTACACGTCCGTCCATCGATGCCTCGTTTGCTGGCTGCTGCAGTAAAGTACTATAGTATGGAGAAACGGTAAGCCGGTGGCGTGATACCGGCGCGGCGACCGTGAAGGCGCCGCCGCCTTCAACAACAACCGGATATTAATAACGAGCGGTGGATGCACCAGATTACACGAGATTGCAACGATAACAGGGACGAAAAGACAGAAGATCCTTGGTATTAAATGCCTAGCCCAATTTAGGTGAGTAAACCCCTTTTAAATATTTTGTAAATCGATGCAGGCAGTCATCTGATTATTATATTGTTATTGTGTTTATTGTATTTAATTTTAACTGTAAATAATACACTACTTATTGTGTCTATTTAATAATCGAACAAAGTGCAGCAACCTTTTCAAAGACTAACATTGTACCAGACAGTTCCTTTTCTCTCTTCTTCATTCCTCCATATTAACAAAATCAAGACTATTTATCTAAAATTTTTCATACTGGCAAAATTCACTATCATAACCTACAGGGCACCATAATTCCGAAAAATCCGAAAATTGCAAATTTGTTACTTATATGTCACAAACTATTCCAAACTTATATTTGCAGTTGGGTTGAATGAATTTACATACTTTTGCACAATAAAATTTAGTTTGGAACTCCTACTCGCACTTGTTTGGTTTTTCAATAATGTACACTAAGTACTAATGAGTTGTTTCTATTTTACTTGTTCGTAAGTCTTACTTTGTTTTTTCCAGCGGCAGCTGACCGCCGCGAGAAGCATCTAGAACCAGCGCAAAGCCGCCGAGGCTTATCTCCCGCACTCAAGCACAAAAGTTCGTAATGGGTAAAAAAACTTTCAAAACCATCTGAAAACTATAAAACAAGCAAAGTAAACCAACAATATTAAGGATCATTTAGTGTTTTTATTATTAGGTTTATTTAATTTTTTTTTAAATAGTAAGACTTAGCCTGTATTAGTAGCTAAACGTAGGTAATGAAGAGGTGTAATCAAATTCAAGTATTGCCTAAAAATGTGGCAGTCAACTTTATCTCAAATTACACTCAGGGTGCTATTAGAGCTCGCCCGCACTCTACATAGTATTGAATAAAGCAGTTCGCTTTCTAATAATAAAGAAAAAGAAAAATGGTTATCTTTACCTACATCTGAAGTACACCTTGCAAACCTGCGCGCCAGCATGTTGCATCAGACCACCAGCGCCCTCCTCTCCCGCTCCATGACACAATCATCGGATCGGTCCCCCATCACAATATGTCCCAGATATGTAAATTATGGCACAAATAACGAGAATAGCATTTTTGCATGAATAATGCATGATTTCTGATGGAGAAAGTAAACTTTCGAAATAAGTCATGTACCTTAGGACGCCAACTCCGCCTTAGAACGATCGAAGTTTTTTCATTAGTTCTAGTTGAGCAAAAAGGAGGAGCCCCCTTTCTCTAATCGATGATTAGCGGATTTATCAATAACCGCTTGGCGGTGGTGACCGAGGATGGACATAAATGCCATGCCATAGGCACGTATCAATGGACGTCGGCTGCTTACACTTAAACACTGCTTGTTACTGACACTTAAACGTAGATAGTTGCTAACTGGTATCTTCATCATCATCATCATTCAGTCACAAGAAGTCCACTGCTGGACACAGGCATACTCCATGGATTTCCAAAAAGACCGGTTGGAAGCGGCTTGCATCCAGCGTGTTCCTGCCGCTTGGATGAGGTCATCTGTCCATCTTGTAGCTGGGCTAACTGGGATACATATAAAAAAATTAGACATAGACTTTGTTGCTAGTGTATTGGTTGACACGTAGGCTGTTGGCGTTCCCAAATAAATAAATAGTTCCATACAACTTATAACAGACACATATAACTTCTTATGTTCAATATAGAAAACGGTAGGTGGCAAACATGTTTCTGAATACGAACAGAGAATACAAGTGTTAAATAACATATGATAAGACATCACTAGTTTCTGAATTTCTCCAACTCGTTTCTTTTAAGAAACTCGAATAGCCAAAATTTAAGTATTTCTTTAGTGAAATCCTCAATTCGGGAACCAGCTATAAGCCTCCCAGAGCAGATCAAGAACTTTTAAAAATAATACTTCAAAAGGAATATTAAATCGTTGCAGTCGTTACAAAGAACAATCTGCTCGTATATATATTTTTTTATTTTTTATTTATTTATTTATTATACCATAAGAACTTACAGTTGCCCAAAACGCTCTTACAGTTACTATAACTATTACAGGTACATTATACTAATTACATAAGTGTAATCTTAAATATACAGCAATACTAAACATGGAGTCAACAAAGATGTCAACATGTTGGACCTCGGTAACAAACTCGTTGAGCAGGGCGAGGGCCCTGGCCGTGGGCGCATTGTTAGCGCAGCGCGTGCGCAGCGAGAGCTCCGCGAACAGCTGGTGCCGGCGCCGCCCCGCACGCACGTATTTGTCGGGGACAAATAGCCTTATATTGCCCAGTACATCGGGATTATAAATACCATTTCGCATCAGCAGACAATAATGTACAGCGAGTTGCAGTTTCCTCCTCAGCTCCAGAGTGTCGAGCCCAACCATACCATACACAAACATAGACGGGTACAGGAATGGATAGCTCCCATACATTCGTTTGTATATATATCTAGCAAACTTCCTTTGCACCCTTTCAATCATTGATATGTATTTAGCCTCCCGTGGATCCCAGGTAAGGGCACTATACTCTAATTTGCTGCGAACGAACGCATTGTACAACATTATGGCCACTCTTATATCTCGAAACTGTGCAGCGGTTCTCGTAATGAAACCCAATACTTTATTAGCGTTTTTACAAATGTGTATTACATGATCACGGAAATTAAGCTCTGAGTCCAGCAACAACCCCAGATCCCTTATGCTAGTCACTCTTTGCAACACTAGACCACTCAGTGCGTACGTTGCCATAATTGGTTTGCGCGACCTAGTGAAAGTTATGACTCTACACTTAGTGACATTGAATTCGAGGCGATTCGACTGACTCCACTGTTCAACCCTCTCAATATCACCCTGCAGAGCCAGACAGTCTGCCTCTACATGAACGGCTCTAAAAATTTTTAAATCGTCAGCAAACATTAAGCATTGGGCAACATTGAGGACCTTAGGCAAATCATTGATCATCAGCAGAAATAGAGTTTACGAGATTCGTGAAGGCTTGAGCATCGGTGTTGAATAATAAAGTAGGGTTTAATGAATGGGCCACTGCGGGCATCCGAAAAAGTAGAAACACACTGTATGCATTGTATGAGAAAAAAACATACACATATGACCACAGTTTTATAGAGTATGTTAAACTATATTCTAAATTATTCAGGGCCGTCTGCCACAAAGCTAAATGCGAACATATAAAGAAACAAATCCTCCAGTCTTCAAATAAATCTAAAACAATCTGGACTATTATAAATAGGGAAACTGGTAAAGCCAAATCAGGAGATCGCGAATTTTCTCTAAAGATAGATAATAAAGTAATAACATCAAATGAGGACATTGCTGCGGCCTTTGAACAATTCTTTACAAATGTTCCAATTGAAACTACGGCTCCTTTAGATTCGTCTCCTGATCTTGCTGCAAGTTTATTAAAAGACAATGTCCCCTCGTGCGGTTACGAGTTTTCGTTCGACTTCATTAATCCCCATAGCGTAATTAAAGCGTTTAAACTATTAAATCTTAAAAAAACGGAAGATTTGTGGGGAATGTCAGTAATCATAGTTAGTTCAGTAATAGATGTCCTCGCTTCTCATTTAGCAAAATTTTTTAACAAATGTGTAGGTGAGGGTACATTCCCTGACCTAATGAAATACAGTAGGCTCGTTCCGTTGTTTAAAAGTGGCGATAGGCATGATCCCACAAATTTCAGACCAGTCTCGATCTTACCCGTATTGAGCAAAATATTCGAAAAGATTGTTTTAGTTCAACTACTTACGCACTTTAATAATTATCAACTTCTCCATAACCAGCAGTTCGGCTTCACGCAGGGACGGTCGACGACGGACGCTGGTGTCTTGCTAGTTAAACATATTTATAGTGCATGGGAGGATCGTAGGGATGCTATAGGTGTTTTTTGTGACTTGTCAAAGGCATTTGATTGCGTGGACCACGAGACACTTTTGGTAAAACTAGAGCATTACGGAGTAAAGGGGAAAGGTTTAGAACTGATGAGATCTTATCTAAAAGGAAGGGTTCAAAAAGCAGACATAAATCGTATAAAATCCACAGGTTCACAAATAAAAATGGGAGTACCACAGAGATCAATTTTGGGGCCGTTCCTTTTCCTTGTATACGTAAATGATTTGCCGTTTATGGTACAAAACATGTCCGGGATAGTATTATTTGCAGATGACACGTCACTTATTTTTAAAATTAAGAGACAAGAAAATAATCTTGACGATGCAAATGATGCTCTCTCGCGTGTGTTGGATTGGTTCACGGCAAATAATCTGCTTCTAAATTCCAAAAAGACAAAATGTATAAAGTTTACCTTACCAAACGTAAGATTAGTTGAAAACAACATTGTACTCGGAAAAGAAAAACTAGAATTTGTAGAAGATACCGTTTTTCTAGGCATCACAATCGATTCAAAATTGCAATGGGGTCCTCATATTGTAAAACTAGCACACAGGCTTAGTTCTGCAGCATATGCAGTCAAAAGAATTAGAGAGCTCACTGACGTTGCAACTGCTAGGCTTGTTTATTTTAGTTACTTCCATAGTATTATGTCCTACGGCATACTACTGTGGGGTCGGGCAGCAGACATTGAGACGATCTTCATCTTACAGAAGAGAGCCATCCGATTTATTTACAAGTTAGGTAGTAGGGATTCGCTAAGAGATTTCTTCAAAGAAACCAACATCTTAACAGTTGCATGTCAATACATTTATGAAAATATTATGTACGTTAGAAAAAATATCAAAGACTTCGAAAATGTTGGTGGCCACCATAATTTTAATACTAGAAATAAACATAAATTGTCATTTCCACTATTTAGACTTGCAAAAGTTAACACATCCTTTATGGGGCACTGTATAAGGTTCTACAACAAAATTCCTCAAGATATATTAGAGTTACCTCCAACGCGATTTAAAAAATGTGTTAAGCACATTCTGTGCAAAAAGGCTTACTATAACATCAAGGATTACTTAGAAGACAAAGATGTTTGGCATTAAACAGTAGATTAATATTATTTAAAGGACGATTGTGACTAGTGTTCAACACATTCACGACTAATATTTTAAGTTGAAAACTCTGTTAATTAAGTTAAAACGTGTTTTGAAAAGAATAAATGTGGAGTTTCTTTGTTAGTTTCTTCTGAACATAATCCATTAATTGTGAAACTAACAACTTTGACGTTCATTAAGTAAACATTCTGTTTTTACAATGAATAAAAATATTTGAATTTGAATTTGAATTTGAATATTTGAGTGGAAATATGCGAATTCATCACGGCGCCAGCTACTGCTGATCCACGGGAACTAAGCTGCAGCTCAGTATGTAAGCCACGCCTTGTATACTCAGCGAAACTTGGGAAATCACCTGGCTCTAATGCCTCGTGCTATAAGATCTGTTGGACGAAACCTCCATAATTGCGGCCTGTACAAGGAACGCTGCAACTTTGGGAATACTGCGATTATACATTCCTTCTGAAAGCTGCACAGCTCGTTAAAAAGCTTTTTAATGTGTACAAAGTAGATAGGTAATGAATTTTCTTAAGTCTCTAAGATGGAAAAACCCTAGGAAAAACCCTACCTAGGTAAGGTAGGTGTACAATAGGAAAAACTTTCACTTTTTAACATTTTAACTTTAAACATTTTACTCTTAGTCGAGTACTTTCTTTGGTTAAGTTGTTCCTACATTAAAACAGTTGCGGAAAAATCTGAAGAAGGCTTTAAAAAACCTGTAATAATAAATACGGGAAATGAAAATTTAAGACAGGTAGTCTTCTGGTTGCGCAATAAAAGTGTTTTCTATCTATATTTAAGTCCTTGAATGTTAGGTAGGTACAAATTGTAGTCATTTATATAGCGTTCGTAAATTATTTTGATAAGAATGAGCTCGTTTATAATTTATTAAACGGACATGCTTTAAACAATGTTATCAGCTGTACTATAAGGTGTTTTACCGATAAAATACTGATTAAGTCAGTTCACGGACCATGAAATCTGAGCATTAGTGGTCCGAAGATATTGCAACTTTAATTAATATCGACGTGTATGTACTGATAAGATAGGAATAGTAATATTAGATTTAAAACGATGTTTTGTGGAGACACAATGCTCCGGATATTCCAGCAGAAATGTCGCGCCGCTTTTTCGGGCTACTTGTGATCATGGCCGGTAGGTAAAACTGTAAGATGGATCGGTGAGCGGGGCGGGGGGAGGCGGAGGGGGTCTGCGACTGAGCGCGCTCTGTGTCACAGCGGCGGCGGCGGACCGGTACCACCCGGAGCCGGCGCCGCAGCCGGCGGCGCGCCTGCTCCCGGGGGAGGACTCCGCCGAGTTCTGGTACCGGGAAGCGCGCGGCCAGCTGGAGGAGCGGATCGCCAACCACGCGAACATGGGCACGGCGCGCAACGTGGTGATGTTCCTGGGCGACGGCATGTCGGTGCCCACGCTGGCGGCGGCGCGCGCGCTGCTGGGCCAGCGCCGCGGCCGGCCCGGCGAGGAGGCGCAGCTCTCCTTCGAGGCGTTCCCCGCCGTGGGGCTCGCCAAGACCTACTGTGCGGACGCGCAGATCGCCGACTCGGCCTGCACGGCCACGGCCTACCTCTGCGGCGTCAAGGCCAACCGCGGCACGCTCGGCCTCACGGCGGCGGTGCCTCGTTGGAATTGTACAGCTTCGCAAGACACGGCGCACCACCTCAGCTCCATCGCCGCCTGGGCGCTGGAAGATGGCCGCGACGCTGGTATGACCAAATACGCATAATAATAATAATATTTTTTTTATTTCCATTTGCAATCTACGTTTTAAAGGGATTTGTTTGTTTTCTTATTTATAGTGAGGGAGCGGGAGAAAAAATAAACAAGTCCCTTATAACAATAATTTACCCTACTTAATTCGTTGCTTTAAAATTTGATGTTCTAAATTTCCATCTCCAAAAGTCTTCACCAGAATATCACCAAATTAACGTGGGACTACTTTTATGCTATTTTATGAAACATACGGATATTACTACAGGATGGGCCCCAATAGGGCTTATTTACTGCTGTCCATTGAAGAGTTTCGTTCTCCATCTCTGAAAGTCGTCATCAGATCTTCACCAATTTAAAATGTGACCAATGGGACGTTATACCTATTCGAACAAAAAAAGAATTGTCAAAATCGGTTAAGATTTGACGGAGTTATGCGAAAATATAGGAAAAAAAACTATATAGATGTACGCGTCGAATTGATAACCTCCTTCTTTTTTGAAGTCGGTTAAAAAAGGGAACGGTCTATAAATCGATCGCTGTGGAACTCCCATTTTTATTATTGAATTTCGTGACTAAGTTCGGTCCACCTCTACTACTTGAATTTTGCCTTCTAAATATTTTTATAAAATCTAAGCCTCTTTCATTTAATCCGTATTAGTTTTGATAGTATCATCATGATAGAATGGTAATGGCATCATGTAATTAATAGCATAGACCTATATTTATTTAATTGACGTCCTAACCATGTCGGCTTTGCCGTTGAACATTAGCCTATAATCACGATAAACATAAAATGTAAAGATAATATGTATTTTTTGTGGACCATATACCTATGTGTGCACACACTGCTGCTACGCGGCATGACGTCATCGAAGATTCCATTGAAGACTCGCCGTTGTGTGGCGCGACATAGCGCAGTTGCATTACAATGCAACTCTATGACAATTATTTACCTATAGGTATCGTGACCACAACACGTGTCACTCACGCATCTCCGGCCGGCGCGTATGCGCGCTCCGCCAACCGCGGCTGGGAGAACGACGCGCAAGTGCGCGCCGCGGGGCACGACCCCGCCGCGTGCCCCGACATCGCACAACAGCTTATACATGGATATCCAGGCAACCAGTTTAAGGTAATTCATGTGCGCGGTGGATAAGATAAGATAAAGATCGTTATGGAGAAACAAACATCGGTATACATGTAAAGTTATGACTAATTAAGAAGTAGACATGGATGTTAAGTATACGTTATTTATTCATTACCGTATAAACCAAACTAGGTAGATCCTGTACTATTTATAGAGGTTTCGCCATTGATTGTCTGTTTTATGCTTTGCTTTTCGCAGGTGATCTTGGGTGGCGGACGCCGCGAGTTCTTGCCTAACGATACGAGAGATGAGGAGAATACGTTGGGACGGCGCACAGACGGACGTAACCTACTCGAGGAGTGGCGCGTAGACAAAGTAACGCGTGGTGTCAGTCACGAGTACATGTGGCATCGCCAACAGCTGCTCAACTCTACTGAAGAGGCGGACTATCTGCTCGGACTATTTGAGGGCACGCATCTGCGCTATCACCTGGAAGGGCCTGAGGAGTCGGAGCCAACGCTAGAGGAGCTGACAGTAACGGCCATGCGGCGCCTGGCACGGAACCCTCGCGGATACTTTCTGTTCGTGGAGGGGGGCCGCATCGACCACGCGCACCATGGCAACCACGTGCATCTGGCACTCGACGAGACGCTGGAGCTGAGTGCCGCCGTGCAGGCCGCCGCCCAGCTCGGCGACCCGCGGGACACGCTGCTCGTGGTCACGGCCGACCACGCGCACGTCATGGCGTTCAACGGCTACACGCGGCGCGGCGGCGACATCCTCGGCGCGTCCGACAGCGTGGGCGACGACGGCGTGCCTTACCTCACGCTCTCTTATGCCAACGGGCCCGGCTTCCGCCCACACGTCGCTGACGGCGTGCGTGCCAACTTTGCAGAGGAGTCTGGTTTTGGTGAGTTGCTTTTCCATCACATGCTGTACCCCACTGCATTATAACTTCAACTACGCTTGTATGGGACTAAACCCCGTTCGCCAAGCAGCACTGTATGACTTACTACTGTCACATGTGTCTTTGTTCGATGTGTGTGACAGAGGCGCGTGATCTCCGGTGGCGCGCGCACGTGGAGGTGCCGCTGGAGTCGGAGACGCACGGCGGCGACGACGTGGCGGTGTTCGCGCGCGGGCCGCGGCACCACGTGTTCGCCGGACTGTACGAGCAGAGCCAGCTGCCGCACCTCATGGCCTACGCCGCCTGCATCGGGCCCGGCCTGCGCGCCTGCCACGAGCCGAGCGCCGCGCCCCCCGCCCGCGCGCCGCGCCCCGCGCTCGCCCTCGCCGCACTCGCGCTCGCTGCAAGATATTATATGCGTTAAATCTGTGCTAGTCTATATTATAATATCTGTTCTAGGCTTATCATCCGCTTATGTAGATAACAACTATATTTAAATTTTCAACAATAGTTTAAAGGTACTTTTAGGCTAAACGTTGATTAATATTGTGATATTATTTATAAATATTATTATTTGACTAAAGTTAAAGTTTCTTTCTTAGTTTTTTCCCACCTGCCAAGCGTGGCGATTATGGCAAAACCCCTCATGGCTATGAAAACCACAAAGGAAGCCTATGTCCTGCAGTGGGCGTCAAATGGCTGATGATAATGATGATGATGAAAGTTTCTTACTTTTTCTAATAAATGCGTCTTTGTGGTAGAACACTTTACTAGTGACGTTGAAAATATATCAACCCTCTGCTAAAGCTCCAAATACTGATACATCAAGCTGATGTCCTGGATATTAACTCATTTGGTATTGGTTGGTTAGTTGCCCGAGTAAAGGTCCCAATAGCGTAGGTTCTCGAGCTGGCGACAGACTCGTCAAACGCCGCCCGTCTATCCTCACTCCATAAATCCCGTAGAAGTGCAGCCGCGGGGCCATTGCGACTGGGGCGGTAGGGGCGGTAGGGGCGGTAGGGGTAGCTCGACCGTCATTAATTCTCGGCGTGTGTCAACTGGGTAGGAACGCAGCATCGTCGCAAGGAGGAGGAGATACTGGATTGACGCATAATGCATTAAGGTGTAGCTGTGGCCGATCGGGTCTTTAATGCAACATACTTCAGTATTTAATGTCCTACCATATTATGGTTATAACAGTGTTATATTATAACAATAGATAGATAGAGAACACTTTATTGCACAACCAGGTGAAAGATATTACAAATAGTTTCTTATATCTAAGTAGTGGCATGCATTTGGCGGTCTTATCGCTTAGAGCGATAGATGAGGCGTTAAAAAAAAGATAAAAAGTACCTGGAACCGGCGTGCGTGCATGCAACGACTAATGAATGTTGATGAAGCGAAAGAGATTTTTCAGGATCATGGTCTGGTCTCTGGCTCCCCTCCAGGATACACGCGTGAGCTTATGTAATTGTGAGGCGTTACTGATAGAGTTTTTTGCTAATGATGACAACAATTTTCTCTATATTCTATACGTTTTGTATGACTCAGTCATTGGTGGCATAAATATTGTGGCTGCTGTACTTAACTTCTTGTACTCTGGAGTAAGTAGTTTGTTTTGGCAAAAAGACAACGAAAGAAAGACATTTATTACACCAACAAATTTATTATAAAACATGCTAGAAACTTTTTTTTTCAGAAAAATACATAATTCGGAGGTTAGCACGTAGTGCCATCGTATTAACGCACACATTTTCTAGCAATACGTCAGAGCAATACTATCGTGCCACATTAGGCATTTGACCTAGAGAGTATAGTAGTCATGGCCTTTGACTCTATATGTATGCCTCACATGTTCTCTTCACGATTCTTTTGTTTTTAGTTTTTTTTTTGACGTTCGTGTATTTTGTTTGTGTACCTTCATGTTAACTTTGTATTTCTGTAACAATTTAAATAAATGACTTCTTTCTTTCTTTCTTAAATGTGTAATCCCAAGATGCGAACTTTTTACGTACGCGTACTGGATTACCTAACAAAAATAAGTCATACACAATCGGTCATTCTCCATAGATATGGCCGAGTAGGATGTATTTCATTGTTTTGGAACGGCAAAACCACAGGAAAAATAAGAAATTGAACGCACTATCTCACACCCCAACGGTAACTACCGGTCGCGAATAAAAGATAACGATTGAAAGATTCCGTGGCAAGTGTGGAGCCGCACCCGCTCCCCGCACCCCGCGCCCCGCACCCCGCCACCGCCCGCTGACAAGTGTATGTGATAGCTTTATAGGTGACGTCGAATTCCCTTATCGAGATATTTTACACTTGTCTGAAGACAGAATACTCACTTCGGTGAGGATTTCGTTGATCGCATTAAGTCGCATTTAAAGTTAATTTTTACTAGAACAGAATCATTTCGCTGATGGCATTAAATTTAAACAGTTAATTGCCATAGATTGATCTACTTACGAACGGAGTGCTCTTTAACAATAAGTGAGATAGTAAGGGTTTTCTGTAACGATAAAATAATGATATTTTTATTTTGTTTAGTGAGAAAATCTAAAAGTGAGTACATACTGAAATTGTCTTAATAAAATGCTTGATTGAGTTTACCACTTGTTATCCTGGTTGAGACAAAATCCCCCTAACTTTCCAAAAAGGATGTGACATAAAGGCGAAAAACAGTTTTTCGTATTGCGAGGTTCTTGGGTGGTTCCCGCCTCTTGTGGAAGTTGTAGGGGTTTTCGTTATAACCTGTATATTGTGACGCCAAATCTGAACCAACCAATTAAAAAATTCTCAGTGATGATTTTTTTATTTTTCAAACAATGTTGAAATTTAATCTCAAACTTCATAGCAATTTGTTTGAAAAAAACCGGCCAAGTGCAAGTCGGACTTGTACATCGAGGGTTCTGTACAAATTTGTAGGTAGGTACTTACATTATAAATAGTTCAGTCTCGCAGTTTTTTCTGAGCTTTTCCCGAACTTCAAAAAGAATTTTTATAATGATTTAATTACAAATGTACCGTTCTTAGATTTTTTCCTGTATTTCTAGTATAAGACAATATTACTTGCCAAATTTCACAGTTCTAGGTCAACGGAAAGTACCTTATAAATTTTGATTTCCTTGAGTCTCGAAATATACGTTTTTTGCGGCATAACCGGCCGTGTCTTTTTTTAACAGCTTCAAGGGACTTTAGACTTGAGTAAATGGTTTTAATTTCAATTCGATACCTCCACGCCTTCCCGAGATAAAGGGTATTCACAGACAGATGAACGGACGGACGCACCGACTGACGGATGGACGAATGGAAAACAAAGTGATCATATAAGGGTTCCGTTTTTCTTCTTGAGGTAAGGAACCCTAAAAAGACTTGAGTCTCCAAATTTTTGCTTACAAGAAGTAGTTAAATTGTAACTAAATATCGATAATTTTCTATACCTAGTGAACTAAGTTATATTTATTTATTTTTATTATAATTAGTATTTTTATTTTTATTTAGTAATAGCACCGTCTACGACGATAATTATACGTCCACGCATATGCAGGATTTATTGGGCGAGTCCCGAATCAAATCATTGTAGGTCTATCTTATTTATTCAGTTGTATTCATAAAGTTGCTTGTATCTATTTACCAAACCTTCTGTGTCCGGAGAATAGTGTCACAGTGTACGATCGTTTGCAGTCGTGCTGTCCGCGGTCCCCAGCTTATCCCATATATTCCGGTCGCTCGACGTTGATACAGGTGCCTCTGCAGATTGTCAGATACACAATGGCCCCGAGAATAAAATATCCGTTTCAACTGCCTTCTTCTCTTATTCACTGAAAGGAAAATGTAAACAGAACCCTTCGGCCGAGGCCGACTCGGAAAATGTCCTGAAAAGAAAACTATGGCGTCATAAACGAGCGTTATGCCATTGAGTGAGTATGTACAATCACACGCCAATTTATTCAATTATGTCCCACAACTCTTATTGAGACTACGTAAAGACCAGTTTCCTTCGTAGCAGGTGTACAAATGTACTGGGCAAGATGCATCGTTTGTTTTATTACGCGCCGCGCGTCGACAGCCGCTTTAGCACTTGAGGGACAAGGGTCCGGCGCAGGTGTCCGAGTACCAAGGCGAGTAATTTCAGTCTTTATTACCAAGACACAACGCTCAGTTTTCTGGCGTAATAATATTTTGAGACACAGCGGCACCTAAGCAACTCACCAAGCGAATTCAGATACAAATACCAGGACTTAAAGCTCAGTTTGAAACTTGCAGGGCTTATGTTTAGGAGTCAGCGGGTAAGTCAGCGTGTGGCATACGATGTTACAGAAAGTCCCTTCCCGTTTTGATCAGCTCCTACTTTAAATGATCAACCATTCAACAATTGCCTTGACAACTTTCGGCAATATCCTGTCGGGATTTAACTTAGCATGAGATAAATGAATCTTTTTTATTTATCATAGATAAAATACGTTCAAGTTAGGGACTAATCATGAGACGCTGTAAGTCTATTAAGGTATTAAGTATAGGCAGAATTGCTACTAAATGTGATACAAATCATCTAGCACTGGTATAACGGTTCTATTAGGAGGTAGCTAACACTTCTAAAGCCTTCTAAAATTGTAAGATTGATACGTGATTTCGAATTAAGGAACGCAGAGATTAGATTGAAATTTGTGGAACCGAGTGCTTTCTTGAGAAAAATCTTCCTTACGTTATTTACTAGCCGGACCTGCTCGGCTCCGTCTGATGCAGTGTCGACAGTTGACGCGGGTCCGCGTGGGAATTGATACCTCACTTTACTTACACACTGACCAGCGACCGGCCGGCAGCCGGCGGCCGGCAACCGCGCGCTGGGCGACCCACCCTTTTTAGCTAGTAGTGTCTGTATGTACCTATCTGGGCCAGTAATAAACTGCTCCGGGATACTAAGTATACAATTGTATCTTTTCTTTTGTCATTGCTGTTTCTGTAACATTTTTTCCGGTATACAATAAAGAATATTCTTATCTTATCTTATCTTTTGTTTAAAGTGGACGCAAGTGAAAGCTTATTAATCACTTTTAAATGTAGAAGAGATAAATACAATTCAACTGAGTTATTTTTCAATTATTTCTCTTAGAAATCCATTCATTTGCTTGCTAAATACAGCTTTTATAAAGAAGCCGGATTAATTCACTGCTAATGTAGTCCCGCTTCGTTACACAATTTGTGTTTTCCAATGATTAGTCCTGGATATGAAGCCAAGTAAAGTTATGATATCTTAACCGATGCCAAACATCGGTGATATCCATGTTTCAACCCATATCAAATGTATTCGTGACTGTACTAATATCACGAAATATGCTAATAAATAAAAGTATGATGTTTTGACAAATCCGAGAGAGTTGACGATTATACAAGCTATATTATAGGCCGCCATCCTGTACTCTTAGATAAAGAAATATCTGTGTAATTTCTATTTTTATGTACAGTAAAGTGTTTTCTATCTATCTATTGGATAGTCGTATTAGAGTTACTATGGTTACTAATTACTAATACATATGTGGCGAGCACATGTCAACTCTGCGCACGCACTACATACTCCAACATTCCTGCATCGCGCAAGCAAAGTGTTTCATATGACATACCATATAATAAATAATATATAATGTCTGCAGGCATCTGCCTGGCGGGAAATTTCTCTTTACAGCAGAAGCGTACGTTCACCCGCTCTTCTTTTCTCTATACATGAATCCATTCAATATCAATGATATCAATTGAATATGAATAAATTAGTTCTCATCTATAGACTACATAAGAAATATTGAATAATTCTGAAAAACTACAGGGTGATTTTGAAAGCGTTAGCAATATTTTGAGGGAATGTTCTTTTAATTGTGAAAAACAGTATTATTAATGATTCATCATTAATGGTATAAAATGTTTGTAAATATTCATGATTTCCGACCTTTGGCACCAAACTGTGAATCCAAATTCGTGTTAAGTGTTAAGAAGTACCATAACGTCGAAATACGTTTTCTAATATGTTAAATGCTTAAGAGTATGTAGTCCAATATGCGTAAACAATTAAAAAAACAATTGGGTTAACCGGCGCCGAAGTGAAGTCATTTTGGGTAAATAAAAAAATATTTTTTTGCGTATTTTTTTTTAATCAGCCTTATATATATTTCTAAATCATAGTTAGAACGTCCCCTTAAAATACGCTATACGAATTCAAACTCACCCAGTAGTGAGACTAGTGAAAATTAGTAGATGTAACTACGGTAAAACGCAAAAGCATGATTTGATTTGGAATCATTTAAGTCTAGTGGAGCGATACTCCACGTCTTGCTGAAGTACACAAGGAGGGGGGAACCGTATTCAAAGCAGTTGCCATCTCAAGGACGTCATTAAGCAACGACTCTATAGTTTCTCTCTTGAGCACCGCTATTGTACCGTCCACCGTACTTTGGGCTTCGCTCGTGGTCTCTACCGTCCTTGGAATAGAGTCGAGATCGGCTCGGACAGCGGCTTGTAGTGTTTAATGAACGCTGCAGCCTCGACTCTGGTTTTAATTCAGGAAATCCATTTGTATGATAAACGGAGCTCGGTGTTTAGCGATGTCCTGGGGCCAGGTACCACCGTGCACTGTTAAACTACGGTTATAGAAAAATAAATCGTAATTTTCCGCTTCACTCTGCATTAATTTCAGTAAAGAATATTAATAAAGTAAAGAGTGTGCAATAAAGAGCATTAACCTAATCTAATTTAAACAAAATTGGTCCACATATTAGTTGTTAACATGCATGCACGCATTTTGAAAACTTACGTCACAGTCAATCTAAGCTTTGTTAAACTATTATGTTTATAAAATCGTTCCCGTAAAGCATTTTGCATAGTCCTCTAGAAATACGATACAAGGAAGAAGTTGACGCGTTCAACTTAAAAAGACAGAAGATGTCAAGCAATTCAAACACAGTTTTACGCTATCAGCAGCCTAATCCTGTAAAAGCTCGCTTAACCCGACTAATCCCGCTTACCCGAGCCGGGCCGAGCCGGGCCGAGCCGGGCCGAGCCGGGCCGGCGGAGACGCTCGCTCGCGAGACACTGCGCCGCCCGATGAATTTTAATATCTCACGCAGCGCTAATGGCCCTGCCGCACAAACATCAAGCTGCGACGAAACTACTTGTACAGAACTGCAGTAAAGCGACCAGGATTATGCAATTATGTCGGAATATCATGAAGACCATTCATTAACATTCAGATAAAGCAAAGTCGTAAATTACTTATTCAAGTTAGTCACATTAGTACTCGTAACCAGTCGACGTTGACTTACGGACGATCCCACACTTGAGCAGTACAAATACAAATAGAAGCCCTAGATATCGTGTTTACACACGGGCGGGTGTGAAATAAGAGGCTTTTAGATAATATCTGCAAATAGACCGCAGTAAGCGGTGTCGTTTGCTAAGCAAACGTTGGAAGTGTGGCTCGATAATAACGCGCGGGATACTTCAGTTCACTACATTATCAATGTCTGACAAATTTTGTTGACTACTCGACCGGCAAACATTAAACGGGGGGATAAGAAAGTCGGTCTTCGATGACAAATGAATTTTCCTCGGCACTATAAAAAATGACTCCACTGGGAAAAACACCAATCAAGATGCACTCTTAATCGAAAAGAAACGCTAAGATGTTTGCCCCAAAAACGAAAGCCTCTCACTAACGACTGAGATAATGTACGTTTTATTTCTTACTCGAGTGCTTTGAGCTCGGCTCCTATCGGGGCAATATCGCCCGTATCACCCGGCAATAAGGTCATTAATCGTGCGGCTGTCGGCTGTAGCCGAGATGTTAAGGCGCGGCGCAGACGTTTGACAAATTACTGTCGCGTCCTCACGCGGCGCCGCCTCGCCCGCAGACCGGCGACGCTACTAGAGGCGGAGACTAGGTTTTTCAGGCGCCAATAAAGATTGTAGGGAAAAAGAGAATAGGATGGTCAATAGTGTGGGTTAACTCGAATCTATGACCAAGCCACTGAAATAGAAAACTGTACCTGTAATCTAAAAAAAAAACACAAAACGTTAATAAATCACAATTATCAAAGTGTTTTATGGTTTACTAACTTAATTATGCACCTATTGTTTGTAATTCTTTGAAAGGATATTGGCTTGATTACGTGCCTACCTTATGTAATTCTTTGTAATGTTGTCAAATAAAGTTTATTCTTATTCTTATGAGGAGATATTCGGCTAAGAAAGCCTTCTACCACAAATGTCCTACTCGCAAAAGTTCAGATTTACCTTTAATGACAACTACATACCTACTTACTCATATTTTTATGCAACGTTTAGCTAAAACATTATTTCATTTTTATTAGGTACCAACCGGCAAAATAGCATTGCATTGCCGGCTTATAAGCAATTTCCGTGATATTTTGAGAAACAGAAATTTTGTGTCCAAGTTGGCAAATGAGAAGTTCTGCCCTAATCCGCTCTGCGCTCTATGCGGTCATAGCGCGACTAGAGCGGTAATCTGTAAACAACATAATCTGTTACACTCACTGTCTACCTCGCCGGTGCACACGTCTAATTATACCTTAATGGAACTGAGAGCGTACCTGCCGTTAATAAGTATGTGCAATAAATGTACTCTCATCTCTACTTCCCGCGGTAGAAAATGCTCGCAGCATTAAGACGAACTCAATGCTGCGAGCATTTTCATTTCTGCGGCATTGCTATTGTAAAGATACTCGTGTGCAAAGCACATGTCAATTCTGCGCGCGCACTATAAACTCCAACATTCCTGCATCGCGCAAGCAAAAATGTTTATAATAATAATAATAGTATAAGCTGGTAGAGCAGGAAAAAGTGAAAAAATCGTCTACGTTACATTCCTCTAAAGTGTAAGGTATCTACGTGGAATACACGCAGGTAACTTAACAAGTGTACAAGTATACCGGGCGTACCGAGTGTACTGAGTAAGTTCCCAAGTGTACCGAGTTCATCAACCTAATTTGCATTTGACTGTTGAAATATGTTTGTTAGAAGGATTATTAGAAATTACCAACACGTCATATTTTCCTAAGATCGCATTGTATCCACAGTAAAAAAGCTTGTGACGAAATGTATGATTTTAATCTTAATATTGTAACGTACCTACAGTACAGACAACCACAGGTCAACCTTAACATTATTGGTTAAGATTTTCCGTAACTTATGTCTTTCGAGTGCACGAAACTAAAACGGACTTTTGATAATTATATTTCCTGGCAAGCGTTCCTACTAATGATGTCACAATGGAAAGCCTGTTTGTGCGACGCGACTCTGCACTCAACAATTTGTAAAACAAAAGCCGTATGAACGAATAAATTAATGAATTAAGCGATATCTCTTCCGCAAACTAGCGTCCGACAGATTATACAGAAACACCGCACGAACCGTATTTTTTTTTTAAAGTGTGCTCGGTTGCGTAGATTTTCACATTTTGCGAGTATTTTTGTACACGGTTGAACTAATTTGTGTAAGTTTAACGTTGCCCACCTGGCCATATCCATATCCTTTTTACAATGTTTTTTTTTTTCACAACATTTCATTTCAGATTCATTTCATCTACTTTTACAGAAACGGTACTTTCACGTTTTTGCATGCGAAACTAGTTCGGAATGAATTTGTGACGTCACACGCGCTGTACCAACACCATGTATCATAACACGCGCCATATCCATTGAACAAACACGCGACAAAGCGCGCGCACTGGCGCGTCATACGTCACGCGACGCGACGCGCGTTATGAATTGCCGCATATTTGCAGGTGTCACGACACTTGTAACATTACACTTCCGAAAATGATAGGGGAAATTGTGACAAGGAAAAGTAGTCTGAAATCATCCCTTTTCTTTGAAATTCTAACTTTCCTGTAATAAAATCTAAACTGAGATAAGCTTAAAACCTTCAAGTACGATCAACAGCATATCAACTGATGAGTTGAGGGATATTTTGCAACTAAAATGTAAAGGTTGATGTGCTGTTGAATGCACAGTCAATGATAGTAAGACCTTTAGGATTTATTATGCTGAAGTAGTAAGACCTTTGGGATTTATTATAGCATACAGAGTGAGTTTATTTCTATAAATTCCTTCCAACAAATTTTGTCTCTTGAATTGGGATCTTATTCAATAAAAATGCATGATTCAAGTCACCAGTTATGAAAAACTCGTAAAAATTATTTTAAACTACGACGATAAATTTTGTAAAATGTACTTCGTTCTATATTTGAAGTGCATTTGAAATTAAATAAACCCAAGTTTAATTATTATTAAACCCCTTTTTATTTTTATTTTATGAGCATTAAAAAAAAGATAAAAATTATTTTATCAAGAGTGCCAAAAAAGCAGCTGTACGTACTAAAAATAAAAGTTGCGACACAAAAATGTGTGGAGCGGTTGATTATTTTGAGATGTTAAATCCTCTCTCCTCTCCTTTTCCCTCTTTCGGGAACATAAAACATTTGTTGTTCTACGGTAAGAATCTGTGATCAAATTTTATTGCTTATAGTGTCCATTTGTTAAAAAAGTAAACTTTCAGCCAATAAAATATATAATTATGTAATATATGAGTAAATAGCTGGAGTAGCTAATAATAAATAAATAAATAAATAAATAAATAATCAAAGTATTGTAAGAAAACAGGACCTAGGGTTCCGACTAGCGCACCGAGAGTTCCATACTCACGCTTGGCCGTTTTTTATTATTTGTCGTTAAAACACATAATTATAACAAGTCTCACAATCACGCCTTGTTCATCTAAATCATACAAAAAATAGTCTTTGAAGTTCGGGTAAGGCTCGGAAAAAATATGAGACTCGATTCCTGAACTATTTATAATATGTAGGTACCTACCTACAAATATGTACGGAACCCTCGGTGCGCGAGTCCAACTCGTACTTCGCCGGTTTTTTAAAATGATTTTTTAGGTAATCCACCGTTATAACACACATTCGGTGAAAATATTACGGTTCCAAAGACAGAGCACTTTAAAGGTCGGACGGACGAACAGAAACAGACGGATAGACAGACAGACAAACAGAAAGCGGCGGCAGAGTGATAGGGTCCCGTTTGGCACGCTTCGGAAAAAATAAAGGCGTAAATATCCGTGCCATTAAAACCATGAAATATTCAGCTTGACCTAATCCACATACGTAGCTCCCAAGTCCACTTTAACCATTTCTGAAGCTAATCGGAAAGGTAAATACTCTATTACAACTGTAGGATACCGGTATCTAAGTATATCGTACTGAGAGTCAAGAGTTTCCTCAGCGCCCAGTTTAAAGATATCCCCGCTCGAGTAACTCTCGTACGCTTCAACTTCTCCGTCGAATTATGAATGCGAAAGGTCGCAAGTAAAACATGCGCGGGAAGTATCAAAGAGTTGGCCCAAAACAAACACACGTCTGGATGAAGCTTAATCTTTGTGCAAAGAATCCGTACGATCTGCTCCATAGACAAACACTGGGTGGAAGTTTCGCTCTAGTGTTTCAAAATAGGTTTACGTTTTATTGCATGTTGTGTTATCGACTTTCACTAGTGGATTTTAGAGCATTTTTTCCACTGTCACACTAAATCAGACTTCACAGTGAAAACAAAGACGACCTTCTAAGTAAATAGCTCTTTAAATACACATATATTCATAAATTTACGCTTGTAGCCCAGAAGAGGACCCGGGTTTGCCACTTGCCACGATCTTGTCAAGCCTCGGTTTATAAACATTCATTAGTCGTCGCACAGGTTTCTTAGTTTTGAATGATCAGGACGCAGCTTCTAACCAAGTCTATTGTTTTTGGGAAAGGTCGTCGGGATTACCGGCACACTCGCTGACTCTCGGCGATAACACATGTAGCCAGGATACGAACTAAGAGTTCCACACAAAATAAGTAGACACAAATGTACCGGTCAGATTTTTAAATTTATTATCATACTTAGGTCTTGTAAGGTCCCTGTAAGAGTATTTCTAATTGAAAAGCAGAAAAATTTTGCAGTAATTTTCAATGTGTAAGTGTTTCAGATACGTACAGTTTCAGATTGTTCGAGAATGATATAATGGGAAACTTGCTTGCAAATTAAATTGGAGTGATATTGTTTTTACACCACGTAAAAATTAACAAAAAGAGTAATTCTTTTTCTAGAATTTTTCCGGCCTTAAAAAATGCGCAAAATTAAGTTACTCTAATAATAAACTTTAACTTGCTGAGTTCAGTTTTCCATTATGTTCTCAGCGTTCTCTAGTAAGGGCGTAAACACATAAGAACATTATTTTACGAGATAACTCAAATAGACATAATGCATTATAATTTATAAGATGTGGCTAGCACAGTTTGTAACCAATTTTTTAAGCCCGTTGTTTACCACACGACTAGAATTACTTATGGACAGGCTATATTATAAATAACATCAGTAGATATAGATAAAAACCTTTAACACTTTTATTAATCTTTTAGCATGGCCTTTCTAATGCGATAAGAAAATATTTGTGGTGCAATGTATCCTTTCATATCTTCCCTTAGTGTGGTACAAGCGGTGTTGCGTCATAACAAGGGTTAACGGCATAATCCGCCGGCAGTGATATTTGTAGAGGCTGCGTAGTGCGCGTAGCACCGCTTGTAGCCACTGAGCCGCGTAGCAACGTAGCAGCGTAGCACATAAAATCGTAGCCCGTAGGCTAACATTCTCTGGGCTAGTAGGTATGCTTAAGCTTAATAGGGAATGGGTTGTTTCTACATATAGATTCAACTTTTGCTTATATATTTTGGTGAATTAGCATGTCAATCAAATCTTCACGACTGATATAGTGAAGTGGATGAAATACAACGGACGTGATACGTAAGACGTAAGTCTAATATAAATAAAATCTCGTGTCACAGTGTTAGTTATCGTGTTTGTTATCCTTCAAAACGGCTTCACCATGTTTTTTATGACTTTTTTTGTGTATATTTGGTAGGTCTGAGAAAAGGTTGTAGGGTAATTAATATGGCAAAACAACGTTTGCGCGATCAGCTAGTACTCGTAGAAATATAATAAATAGCCCATGATTATGTTGGCAGAGGCTGTGCCAAATAAAGCTAGTACTATCATCAATTTGCCTATTTATCTTAATACCGTCAATACGTACGCTAAATACGCTAAGCTTCAACCTAACTATTTAGGCCGTAAAACGATCTCCTTCAAATAGATTTTTCCTCACATCAATCCTTTCAGAAACATTTTGTCGCCTTTACGAAGCTCGGTCCGGGTCTCACCTCCACTTTCTTTTATGTTAACAAAAACCATTTGCCGCTTCCCGGCTCGGTTTCGTTCCGACAACTATAACAATATTTCACTTGCGAGGGGCGCGCGGCCGTGTGCGTGCGTGTGGACGCGCGGGGCGCGCGTGTGCGTGAGACGTGTCCGCGATTTATGATAACGCGCTTGTGATTGCGCGATCACTCGCTAAGTGCTTTTGTTACACAACTACTGGGGACGGCGTCGCGGGGTGCGGGGCGCGGGGTGCGGGCGCGGGCGCGGGCTACTGCAAGCAATCTTATTAGTATTACTGCGTTTCGTATGAGTTACACACACTTTATTTCGCAGACACTATGCAAAATGTTTTGTTGTTTTTAACCCTCTACGCGACGCAAAGAGGGGAGTTATAAGTTCGGAGCCTACGTCTGTGTATATGTACGTTCTTTCGTAGCGGATCGGATCCAGCAATTTCGATACGGCGGGAAAACGGCCGCAAAATTGTTTTTGCTTTGATTTGGCTGAAAATAGCGACATTGATGCAGTTTTACTTTTTAAGAGTTAGTTTTTTGTGGCGGTTTTTTTTAAATATTTAATTTAAGTTTTTTTAATTACTGTTTACCTCCTGAATTGGTTTAGAAACTATTTAGTTACTAAGTCAAGGTAAACAAGAGCTTTATTGAAAATAATCCTGTAGGAACTATAAGGAACTATATATAGAATATACATAAGCTGCTGCTTATCTGCAATACCAGAATGACAGAATCGTGTAATAGCTCAAAGCCCATTTTAGCAGCGGAAAAGTATCTAAAGGCCTTTGAGAACTAAGTGAAACTAACTGACATAATTATAATTCCACGTATAAACCGTGTCAGCAGCAAACGAATGTAGGTCACAGTGAGTCCGGGCATCCGAGTTATCGCTGCGTCCGTATCGGCGCATCAGCCCTCGCTAATTAATGCCCGGAGTTGCCGAGCGCTGAAAGTGTGCGAGAGCCGCGCGCCGCGCCCCGGGAAGGAAGCGGACTATCTGCGATGTTGAGCCCTGCAGATAGCGCATGGAGCTATGAACACTCATTAGACTAGCCAACGCTAAGCTAAGAGGTACTCACATATATTTTTTTACTTTATTCATACCTTCACAAAACAATTTTGACTACTTAATGGTACCGAACTGTTATTCCATTGTGGTCTTGACTTATATTTAGAAACTTAATCGATACTTCCGTACGAACAGGACTGTACCTTACCTGTGTTTTTGTTTGAATAAAGGCATTTTAATTTATTTCTTAGTGTTTTGCAAGTAGGAAGTCACCGCTCGACTAGTGCGTACACCAAGTATGGTGTGGGTCTACTCAATACATCCTTTAGGTTGCATATCTTTTCCGAAACTGGTCGATAGATAGATAAAGACCACTTTATTGCAAAACCAGAAAACAAAGAAGAACAATTATTATTTCTTAAATCTAAGTGATATTATACAATTGGCGATATTATCACTCAGAGCGATCTCTTCCAGATAACCTTTGGATGGAGTGTATTGCAGGAAGAATATAGTTAGGTGAGTGTACATAAGAAAATCGAAAATATATTGATTTTTATTTAAATAGAAATTGATTAATTATAACTATACAAGTAATAATATAAACTAATACTAATAAATATAATTTATAATTAAGTATACATATTTGCAGGTAAAAAACTTGCTCCAGGTCAGTGTCCGGCGGCAGAGAGCCCAGAATGCTGGCAACATTCGCCCTTTGAATGGCCAGACTTATTCTCTGGCCGAGGTATGCGCCAGCCCTTTGGTCTCTCGTGGCATCGATGAAGCGCGACGACAGCTCTTCAAAGAGCGAATGCGCCTCTGGGCCCCACGGTCCCAGTGTCTCGACCCAAACGGCAAGAATATGTATTGGTTACCCAATGTCCGCTGCGCCGGCCGCCGAGCCAGCCGCTCTTCTACTCTGAGAAACATGGCAAGGCGCTAGCGTGTCGACGCAGGTTGAGTCCTATACTAGCGGCCTTCTATGTTTCCAGGGTATTCCTGTCATAGGACGTCATTCCGTCGGGCCTATTTCCATCATCGCGAAATATTCCCGAAGGTTCTAGCATTGCTGGAGCTCCGGATGTGGCGAGGGCCCTTCGGATGATGTCTACTAGGGCTGTGCACCTCGGTAAGCGACCAGCACTCAGCTGTCCCAGCCCGTGGTGACCCCTGTGGTCCACGTCAGCGCCGCAGGGGCACCGATGGGGTACAGTGACAGCGCAAAATATATTGGGATCCGTCGGTATGCAAATTTTAATAGAGATAGTGGGTGAAACATAGCTACAGCATAGGAACCAGTGCTTAAGTGCATGAGACACCCTTGCTAGAAGTGTGACTGTAGATTTAATTTTAATTTCAGTTACTAATAATACATAGTTATGAGTTTATATAAAATAATATTTTTGTGGATTGAATTTTAATTTCAATAAGTAATAATCAGTATTTTTGAGTTTAGATAAAATTATTGTAGTGCCAATTTTAATTGAAAAATTATTTTTGGTAATGATATCGCTGTACCTACATGATTATGTTCTTTTTGTTGCACTATTCCGTGCTAAGGACAATTTTAAAAACCTATTTAGAGGCTAAATCATACTGCAAAAACCTAACTGCAAAGTGGGCTGCAAGTGATGTAAATTTCTTCGGCCAGATGTCGCTGCCTGTACGTAATAAAGAGTTTGTAAAGAGGCTCTAAATTTTGCCGATGCCTGCACTTGCCCATTAGCTAAGTTGGGAGACTGCTGGTACGGTTTAGCCAGAGGTCGCGGGTTCAAGTCCCGGTATGGGTGGAAGTTTTAGCCTCTAAATAGGTTATAAACTGTGGATTTTAGTCCAAGATGTACAAACACAGTTTCAACAACACTGGTAGATTACGCAGCTCTTGTTCAGTTGCTGCCAGTTACTAACGTACTACTAGTAATCATTATTAAAGAATAAGTATAGGTAAACACTGTCTGAAAACATTAAATTATTCTATTCTAATTTAAACAGATACAGTTGTAACGGTAAAATTAATTACCAAGACGTACAAGACGTAGACTTCACACAAGACAGTGATTACAAACTTGGTCTTGCGTTTGCATTTTCATCTAAGTTAAGTATAATGAGGTCCAAATTGAATGTGCAGGGTACGCGGTGTCTAGTTTCTACCTCCGCGCAGAGTTGAGCAATTAAAATGTTGGCGGCGGGACTCGAACTTGGTACATAACTCTATCGAGCCGTAGAGGCTGTGATTTACCCCAGCCCCCGCATCGCATCACTCATCACTCCCATATTCACACATGGAACTCCAGAGGTTTTGCTGCTAAGAGTATTTACATGTGTACTTAAAAAAAATACAACACAATGTTACGCCCACATATTCGAAAGTATATGAACTCTTTGAGTTAGGTGCAGGGAAAAAAATACTGAACCAGAAGGAATCATTAAAGCTGATTGCTAGTTGCATACATTCCGTTGTTTGAATATTTTCAACACACCTGCTCGTAAAGTATGTCTTATTACAGCGTATTTACACTGATAATGCAGAATATTACCCATGCCGTGCCTTTTACATTACATTATCGCACTAGTGCCTTTTCATTACATATCTTTTTAAATATTAGCAAGAAGTATTAATGTTTCGAAAACAGCTAAGTAGTTATTTGCGTAAATATAAAATTCAATTCAAAATGTGATAAATAATTAAAAAATTTCATGAAACTGCTTGTTAGCTTGTTGGTATTTATATTTTGACGGTGTATTTTTACCTATAAATACCCAATTTCAAAATTTATAAATATGTGGCTGATTAGCTACTTTGCCGGTGCCCTTATCTCAGACTTGCGCGCGCATGCAGCGCTGAGCGCGCGAAAAAATAAAATTACGGCCGCCATCTTTTAAATGGGTTTCTGTTTGTTAAGTTTAAATAAATGTGAACTTTTATTTACTTTTCCTCGCAAGTGTGTTGAAAAACGTCGTATGAAACACGTGAGCATTGGTCATTACACTTCTCGTCTCCATTAAACCAAAACCGACTCGAGTGTAATGACCAACATACCACACTTGTATCATAATGTACTATTATTTGCTGGTAAAATCTGTTATCAATTGTATCAATAATGGGTCTTCTATCTTTCATTTTAGTTATATCGCCGCACGTACGCACAGTATCAAAGCTAAAAAGCCCAGCGCCGCTGATCGGTTATTTTTGGAAATTAAATTACGCATTCCGAGCGGAAAAATAATAAAAGCGTGCGTTGATAAAGCACGCTAGTGTCAACAGAGAGGAGCATACATCAACGTGGGACAACACAGAGAGAGGAAGAGGGGGAGGGGGGGAGTGTCCGGAAGGGCTATTGAATGGAGAGGAGCTGATTGGTTGTTGTTTCAGAAATCAAAGTTACATTTTATTTCAAAGTGAGGAATCGTGCAGATTTTATTCCCTGTTAAATTGCTGTATAGTTTTTGATAAAGATTGGACTAATTGTTTAACTAAGTTTAAAATTTTTGACGGCTATTTCAGTTAAGTACAGGTCCGCTGTATATAAAAATAAACTAGCTACTTTATTAAAGTAGACAAAAATGCTATTATAATTTTTTTTGGAAAAAATATCGGATTTAACTACCCAAACGCAGTAGTCAAAAATGTGACTAGTGGATTGTCACAAAAAGAAGAAACTCTGTGTCGAAGGAATAAAAAAAGCTAACGCTGACACTATGTTGTAACAACGTTGCGTTTCCACATCCAGTGCGTTTCTAGCCAACCGTGCGTTATTGCCGTGTACAATCGATAATACAACCTACAGTTTACTGTTTCGTTTCAGCCCGTAGTCTGTAACATAACTGCATAGAGTGTATGCGGGTCAAGATTCGCGTGCTACGAGTATATACCGTACACACGTGCAATCAGACCGCTTTTTTGCTGAAAACAAGGCTCTACGACGTAGATTTTCTGGTGATCTCTGCTGCTGTTCATTCCGGATACAAGAAGAGGTAAACCTGTCCATTCTACCATATATTGGGGCCAGTGGGCTGCGAGCCTTGAAATTAGTTTGTGGCGGCTGTGAACATGTAGCTCTCTGCCGGATGGATGCTTGACACTGCTGATAGTTTTTCCATGTCTAAAATCATTGAAATTTATTGTTATTCCCAGAGACAGTTTTATTGTTACTGAACAAGCTATTGTTATACTGAATTATATTATATATATACAATACTGAACTAATATTAAAATGTAAACAGATAAATATAGATTATGTGAAAAACAAGCTTAGCTTTGAAAGCTTGTTAAAATATTACTGTTCAGCTTATTACACAAGGGGAATATTGAAATGTTTTGTAAAATACAAAACATATAACCCTTGAAATACATGGTTTTCACTCTAATTTTACTGGTAGGAACTATCAACAAAGATGTCTTCAAAGTTGTTTTTTTTAACTTCTGGTTTTTCTTCTACTAATTTTAAAATAAATAGTTGTGACTGGGCCCGGATCTTTTATATAAAACTGTTAGTATTCGATTGCATAATTGTTATTATAGAAAGTTTATATTATTGCAAATGTGATACCTTTTTACTGGGTGAAGTAGCGTAATAGTTAGCGCCATTATGTTAAATGCGTCTTTTATATTTATCTTTCCACGATACAAGCAATGAGATAGAGAAGACAAATCCTGCTGGTTCACAAGCACTTGCCAGCAAGCAATGCTACTGAAAGTTTACAGCAAGTCAGAGCGGCGGGAGTGCGGGGTGCGGTGAGCGGGGGCGGGGGAGTGGGCGATTGAAACTTGCTCCACAAACAAACGGCTACAAAAACCCTGCCCGAACCCCCGCTCCTACTTACAAGACAGGGAAATAAAAGATCTATCTCGAAACAATCTGAAGGTACAAAAACAAAGGGTACAATTGGACAATATTGTCCAATCTGGGAAAGGTCTGGTGCTTCGTTACTTATCGAATATAATTCTACAGTAGCCGTCGTTGCAGACGGTTTCAAGTGATTTTAGATGCATTCTTGTACAAAATCACGTGTGTCTATGACCCTAGACTCAAACTAAGAGAAACCGAAGCTGGATTTCTGTTTGGTATTCGTACAGCTGAATACAGACAGGCGCGTGGCTTCAGCGAGCCCTTCGCTCCACAACTTTCCCCTCCTCAGAAACTTTGCACCTTCCCCGCTTTACAAACACCACTTATTGAAACCTCACACAGGCTGGGGAAACACCTTCGCAGAGAGCACTCAAACTGCGAAAGTGGAGAACTATCTGTAAGGGCTTTCACCAGACTGTGGCGTGGCTGCAAATGGGCTGCGCCTACTGTGTACAGGGACGAAGAACAGTAATTTGGACAGTCGATATGTCGAAGGTGGTCTTTAAGACAGTTTGATGAGTTGAGAGTTGAGCTCCGCGCGGTCGGGGATAGTGCGGCTCATCCGGGATTAGGGAGCTGGGGTCCCAGGCAGGGATTTACTTACTATTTGGTATCACAGAAACGCCTACGAAGATGAGAATTTTATACTGAAACGGATATAATATTTGTCTATCCTTCCAGCACATGAACTGCTGGGCATAGAGGCATTTTTTCTGATACGCTTACCATCTTGTCATCCATCTCTTGTCAAATTCGTACACTGCTTTCTAGAGAAAAAAAATCGCACACAAATGAACAAAAAAAGGGCTAAGTGCGAGTCGGACTCGCGCACGAAGGGTTTTGTACCATTATCTATACAACATGCCGTTATTAATATCGAGTATAAAACAGCAAAAAAAAAAACGTTTCTTGTATGGGAGCCCCCCTTTAATGCTTTTTTCAACGTATTTTCATTATTTATTTTCAAAGTAAATATACACCTAAATATTCTGTGAAAATTTAGGTGTATATTTATTTCCCTTATTAATATTGTGCAAAAAAAAGGCAAAAACTGAAATCACGTTTGGTGTATTGGAGCATCACTTTAATATTTATTTTATTCCGTTTTTACTATTCGCTTATATAGCGGCAATAGAAATACATTATCTGTGAACATTTCAATTATCTAGCTATCACTGTTCATGAGATACAGCCTGGTGACAGACAGACAGACAGTGAAGTCTTAGTAATAGGGTCCCTTACCCTTTGGGTGCGGGACCTTAAAAAAGGGTAGGCAATTAAATTTCTTGTAACAACACGACATAAGACATAAAAAATAAATGAAAGCCAACGTACACATTAAAATAAAAACGTTATTTTGCAAACGGTGTAATTTATCCCTTTGCTACTTTAGATCTAGCCGTACTCGGTTAAAGCATTTTAAAATTAGATCGTCCTCAAGTGAACGTTGTATTTGAGAAAATAGCTGTAATAGCGAAGTAGTTCTATGGTAATAGAAAGTTCTTTTGGAATAACAAGCCTGGCACCCCGCTCATGAATAGAAAACATTTTGAATTGAAACCGAACGCGCGTCGCCTAATACTCAGCGATTGCCACTAGCGAAAGTTCCAGAGACATTTTCTTGAACTTTAAACTGGAAGGGGGAGGGTGTGTTTGGGAATGAAAAAATAAATAAGAATTTGGCAAGGGAACGGCGAGGGTTCCATAATCCTCAAAGGGATATGGGAGGGTTTCAAATTATTTCAAAATGCCATTTCAATATCATGCTACAGAGCTTTTAACGATCACACACACACACACACACACACACACACACACACACACACACACACACACACACACACACACACACACACACACACGCGCACACGCACACACACACGCACACGCACACGCACACGCACACGCACACGCACACGCACACACACACACACACACACACACACAGAGAGAGGACTCACAAATACATTGTTATTTATTTTAACCTTAGTGTAACCTTGCACTTACTTAAATTTCTTCAAAATTATTTATTTGTTAAACGTTATATTTATTAGAATACTTTACTTTGCCATATTCCGTGGGAGTTGGTGCTGGATGCCGTAATACAGGCTTTATGCCTAGCTCGGCAACAGAGGCTATACTATAAATTTAAGTCATCTCATGTAACTACTCTTAGTTGTAGATCCTTGTAATATTATTGGTCAATAAACTATTATTATTATTATTATTATTTTAACGATGTACTGCAATAACATAATGGCTCTCCCGAACATCCGTAACAGTCGTAATAGTACACCATCAAGAGCACAACAATGCGTTGCGACAAAAGTATGCAAATTGCACGAAACTACCGACCCAATTAGTTATTCAAGAGGTCGCATTGTAGGTACAAGCCTACACGATCGACCCCACCTATCATATTGCTGACCCTAGAAACACACAGACAGAAATACCACTTTTATCAAATTTTAACCCAGTTTAAAACATTAAACCGGTGTCCGTACGTGCAACGACTAATGATTGTTGATGAAGCGAAAGAGATCAGTCAGGATTGTGGCAAGTGGCAGACCCTGGTTTCTGCCTACCCCTCCGGGATACAGGCGTGAGTTTCTGTTATGTTTTTGTGTTAGTACATTACATAAGCTCACGTATCCCAGAGGGGTAGGTAACAGTTTTTTATTGACACTCGCGTAGTAATTAGACTGATGCAAAAATATTGCATTTATTTAACGAAAGCGTCAACTGAAACTATATCGCAGTTAAAATTTAAAAAAAAGCTTATCACCAACAAACTGACGCTAGTGGATGGTAAGCTATAGAAGCTTACCATCCACTAGCCAGTTTTTGTTTGTAAATATTGTGAAATATTATATAAATAGAGAGCATATACTGGATTAATGGCACAATATTTTCATTTCTAATTAAAGTCATTCTGCACGCTCTGCAGAGTCAAGTAAAAATCTATGTTTGGACACCAAAGAAGAACTTCCCTTTCGATTGGACAGCCGTTCCGTGCGGTTCCTATTGTCTCGGCGTAGCTTATACGAGTGTAAGGGCAAATCGGATGAGGCCGGGTGGCTATTAACCCGTACAAATTCAATTAGCGAGATTAGAGGCGCGGACAATGGCGCCAGCCGAGCGCACCGGCACCGGCTCCGGCTCCGGCGCTGACGCGGCGCTGCCGGCGCCGGGCGGCTGCGGCCGGAGGATAACCCAGGAGCTGCAAACGCTCAGCTGCTATAATATAATATTATGTTGAGATATATTGATTCCCTGATATTTGACGACTACCATGAACGGTTTTTTTACGTGTGGGCGAGGGCAGAATGGAATGAGATATCTAAGTTCTGTGCACTCCCTATAAAATACATACGCACATCTTAATCTTAACTCAATTTCAATACAGAACCTAAAACTTTAACCTCAGATATTCAAGATTTTTCATGTTCCGAACCCTATTAAAATAAAACCTTAATCTTCGGAAAGCATCTCCCGCTGATACATAAACCAACCGTGGCTCAACAGAGAGTGAACACTGAAGTTATTAGCAACTTCAGCAGCAATGGGGTTCGACCAACTGTTCGCCAACTATTTCACAAATAAGCGAGCCTTAATAAGCACTTTTGCCGTTTAAATTACAAAGGGGAGTCCTCAAGGGAAGGGTCGGCTCGTCCGAAGTCAATGTCAGTAAAGTGATACAGAAACTTCGCATTGGCAACACTTGCATCGTAGTTTACGTACTTAATCTGAAAGTAAAGTGAGCGTGTAGTCGGTGGCTAGCCATAACGATGTTAAACCTGGTTCTTCGACAACGTAGTGCAGGTTTTTATTTTTATTAGGTTCCTAGTTTTGAAATGAATTTTCAACCCAATGAAGTCAGGATGTCGAATTATAGAAAAGTCATCATCAAAAGCACGGTACGAGAAAATTTTTCGCCTCAACAAAATTGCCCTTTAAAATTTAACAAATTTATTTATATACCTTTAAAAAGAAATTTAATTAATTTTTTAGCTGCAACAAACATACAATGAGGTCAGGATTTTACTTCTTTGATTAATGAATTTTATCTTATCTGGTCTTAAATATGGAAAAAATATATTAATATATTTCTAAGTTAAATATATCGGTAGCGTATCGTTTTGAAACTCATTATTTAGATAATATGCTTATCTCTCCATGATATGGTAAGTACATTTTAGTATGATACAATAAACACGGCGATATATTTTCTTATCGTTTCTTTGGCATCAAAACTTACGCGTAAAATAACCAAAAATTTATAATTCATAATAAAAATTTGGATGCAACTTTCGTATTCGTAAAACACGTATTTAAGTTTTGCCTTTATCCTAAAGCCATCGAAAATTTTATTATAATAAAATCTATCAAGCGATGCTAAATCACTGGTTAATAATGTGATCAAACGGTACCAATAAAGTGAGATCCTTTACAGTCTGGCAGTAGACAAATGCTAACCATGCAAGTCACTGCGCGAAAAAAAGGTTTAGTATTTGACGACTGATATTTCTGTGTCTACCAAGTTTACTACTTAGAAGGTCTGTTGGCTGCATTTTGTGTTGGAATTAACTCGATATTTTGAGGGTCTCGCTCTGGAATGAGATTTTAATAGGCGCTCAGTAATTCACGGCACTCGGCGTATTTATAGGGTGTCTGTGTCTACATTAAACATCGCAAAACGATTAACAGACACCGGTTCCAAAGATTTATTTATTCGCAGGAATTTATATTGACTCAATCCACATTGTGTCACAAACTGATTTGTATACAAATTACGAAATGAAATTTTTAATATTAGCGTCAAATAATTAAAAAAGGAAATCTCTAGGGGTGGGACAGAGATAAAGCAATAAAAAGTTACTTGTGCACCGGAAGTTACACAGAAATATAAGGCAGGGCTCATACTTTCCACTGCTCACTTCTGGGACCTTGAGTCCAAAACATAATTCAACCATTAAACTTTCCCATCGTGGAGGCCAAACAAGTCTCGATCACCTCTTAAGTCCATGACAAACAATAATGCAGAGACAAATAAGAGCGGAGTTTCTTATCCTTCCTATCCCCGATATGAAATAATGAACCGTCTAGCAGGGAAGGAGAAACCGACGTAATCTCAGGCCGCGGTCACAGGTGCGTCGCCGCCTTAATAAGTGCTTCTTATTGTACCGCATTGATGCGGCTGGCTCGGCCTGGAGCACCGAGGACAGAAGGTCCGTTAAACTGAGAAGCCGAAAGATAGATAGAATATTGTTTATTGTATGAATACCAGGAAGTACATGTGAGGATTAAACAACAATATAGTACAGTACAATTGCCGGCCTTATTACTAATTGTAATTTCTTCCAGACAACCATCGACGGAAAAAATTGACAAGCTAAATGACGGGTAGTCGGATACGTCCCACCAATAACATTTCATGTAAGGTAGGTTGCTATGACTGACAAGCTCATCAACTTTCACTGTTAAAAATTGATCAGAGATCTGATAGGTCTATATGGCTTGTCTGCTGTGTGGTCGTTCCACAGATACTTTCATGGACTCACGGTAAGAAATTAACTTACTGATCTTTAATGTTTTGTCGTGCAATAGTATCGTGAATGATGTCATCTTGGACTTTGATCAGTGAAATTAAATGAAATTTAGAAAAATTACAACAAATTATTAAGTCTTCTCCTTTACGTAATGATGACAAACGAGGTTCGCTATTGAGATAGCTCGTCCTGCTGCCCAGTGTCCTATTTCATAGAACAACAATTCATGGTTTATTGTGGCAATTTGATGTACATTGCAAAGTCGATTAACCCACAGATTAACAAGTAGGAATATTCGGCTACTCAGCTTCGCAATGTACATCGAGTTGCCATAATAAACTATAAATTGCAGTTTTATGAAAAGCGGCCTTGTATGCTAAACGTTGTAACAATACTACTCTGTACTATCTTCATGTCCTGTATCGCGATCTATTCGGTAAGGTAATTTATTCATTAAGTAATATATAGTCTTCTTTGAGGAACAGGTAGTCCGTTTTAACCATTGTCATATTATGCTATCCTAACAAATAGCGCAAGCAGCTCTATTAAAAGTCACTGTTCAGACAAGACCAATGGATTTGCAGGCAGACCTGGGTCGTCCTAATTTGTAACCCATAATTTCTCTGCCGCTGTTGTAGTATTGTAGTAATTTTTATATCGGGTGACAAGAAAAGACGACCCAGATTTTCTATTACAGTGTCTCTCATTTGAAGAGAGGTGGAGGCAGGGGCAGGGGGGGGGGGGGGGAGTGATGAGAAATGTGTCACGCGGAAGCGCTTGCATTGTCGATGGACGGATGATGGCGTTCCGACAAACACAACACTCTGCCGCCTCGACACTTTACCGAGCGGCTGAATGTACGGCAAACTACAGTCGACAGCAGGTGAACCTTTACATTTTTGTTGCAAAGTCGTCCTTAACGTAGCTGATTAAAGTCCATGTATGTAAAAGTTGATGTACTGTCGACTGCATACTAATGAAGAAATATTTAGTCGGGGTTTTCCGTTGGATCGGGACATTGATGTTAAAATTGTATAGTCAAATAATAAATTAAAAAAAAAACTGGACATGTGCAAGTCGGACTCGCCTCGCACATTATAAACAGGAATCGAGTCTCGCAGTGTTTTTCAAGCTCTTCCCGAACTTCAACGATATTTTTTTTTATGATTTAATTAAAAATGTATAGTTTTCGGATTTTTTCACAAGAAGTCCACTGCTGGACATAGGCCTCCTCCATGGATTTCCAAAAAGACTGGTTGAAAGCGGCCTGCATCCAGCGCCTTCCTGCCACTTGGATGAGGTCATCTGTCATCTGTAGTATAAGACGATATTACTTTCCAAATTTGATAGTTCTGAGTCAACGGAAAATACCCCAAAATTTTGATACCCTAAGTGTATAGGTACCTATACGTTTTGTGTGGTATAAATGGCCGTATCTTCTTTTTACTGTGGACCCTGGATATCTGGTCACCTCGTCTCTACGCGTTCCCGAGATAAAGGTTCTTGACAGACAGACGAGTTCCGTTTTTTCCTTTCGAAGTACGGAACCCTCAAAACGATGAAATATGACGAATTGAATTGAATACCGTAACCTAATTTGCGCGTGCGATCAACCAGTCCGTACTTGTCCAGTGAACAGCATAGGCCTCCCTAAAGACTCGCCACTTCTTTCTGTCGTCGGCCAGCCTCATCCAGCCGCTGACAGCTAACTCGCACGTCATCATCACCAGCAATTCTGATGCTGCTGTTCTATGTCTTTATATCGCTCCTACATTTGCGATGGATCTTGTCTGTGTTGTCAATATGCTTTTTACTTAAAACATAATTAGATTCATCTTAGGATGGCCTAGACGAGCCGAACACGTCGAACCAGCCAAATTAAAATTGGAATTGTTTGTACAGAATCCTAAGGAACGTCGCTCAACAAACCGTGCAGCATCGGGCAAACTTGGAATTCGAAATTTGTATATGTGGAACGTTCCCAATGACTTACGTGTAATCGATTATTTCGGTAAGGATGGGTTCTCCATTAGCTGTAAGAGCGTCGTTTTTTATTGGAATTAAATGATGCTGAATAACCTTGCAGTGCCAGAAACGTCGTTAAATCGGGGACAATAACACGAGGCGCCATATTTCACGTCGATTACTGTACCGAATTGTAGGGGGCGCGAACCCCTCTGTCCTATTCTCCATACAATCTGCGTTTGTTTCGGCATATTTTCCTTCAAACAGCTATCACGTTGATTAATTCACGGCCCCAGTTGTATGAATTGCGAAGTAATTTCACTTCCAGCCCCTCGCGGGCGCGGGATTCATTCCGGGAGACATTCGCGCCTCGGATTGGAACTAATAATAATAATATTCTGCGTGTGATTGATTCTCTCCCTCTCTTTATAGCTCTCCACCACTGGATTTATCGAAGAATGGAGATTTGGTATAAGGACTTGAAGGTGCAGTAATACCAGTCTCGTTATGGCTCCACAATGGACTCGGAAGCGGGAGACCCAGGTTCAATTCCCAGTGCGGGCATGTACCCTATGACTTTGTTTATTTTCAAAGTTGCGTACATCTGCGAATTTGTAGCAGCAATACCACACGCTAACGGTGAAGGAAACCATCGTGAGAAAAACCGTGGCTTGGTTGGCTCAGCACGTATTGACTTATCTTTCCTGTGGCCTAGGCCGACTAAGCTGTCAGGATGGTATAGGTGCTGAGCAAGTCAGAAAACAATGTCCCAGAGTAGTGTATAATTGGGGCTTCTGGATCACTCGCTCTCGCTGCGCTCGAGCGAGTGCATCCAGAATGCCCCAATTCACCCTACATGAGCTGTCCTTTCGCCTGCATGATCAGTTGCGAATTGAACTGAACCGATCTAACAAAAACTACACAGTTTCATCAATACAAGAGCTATCCTTTCGCTTCAACCCAACTCGCAACTGTCACAACGGTTCGACTCATAATTGCTAGAGCTGCTGACCTTTCGGGCGCAAGGTCTGTTACGATTCAACCCAATCCTTATGATAGATCCTACCTCAGATCATAGAAGTAACTACTATGATCTGAGTAACTACTATGATACTTACTTCTATGATCTGAGGATCCTACCTACGTTTTGCGTTATAATTCGCATGTTGGGTTTTTTGCTAAACAAACTTCACACGGAAAAAAATTGGCGATGCGTGTGAGGCATATGGAGAACCCTTTTCTTTCTATGTGAAGATTTGTATTTGTCAGGTATTGTAAGGATGTTTTAAATAGGTATGATTTAAATACTCAGTTATTTTTCATAAAACTTTATTATTTAATTTACACCATTTTCTCAAACAAGTTACATTTTTTAAAGCACATATTGTGGGGTGATAAATACAACTATAAATATCAGAATTTGTGTCATATAAATTGTACAGAGTTAATAAATTTGGGCAACCATAATCTTCTAAATTAAAAACATTTGTATTATTCAGGATTTGTTTCAACCATGTCATTTTTTCTAATCCTTTACAATAAATATTTTTATGTCTTAAAAAGTGTTTCAAATAAGGTGTGTAAAAATCATACGAAACTATTCCTTCGCTCCACAACATTTTTCGATTTCGCTCTATCCAGCCTACCTGTTTTTTTTCCTCATTCGTCAGCTCATTATAATGAAAAGGAGGTTTTATTAGTAATACTTGAATTTGGTCGTTGCATACTAAAGCAAATTCTTTCGGTATAAATTCATTTTGATAGGTTTTAAACCCTTGTACGTCTACAATAACATTCATGATAACTTGCGCACAATGTTACTTAGCGGCTTATATTCAATAAGTCGATCGTTGATTATCAAACAGTAAGCACAGGTGTTACTGGGAATATCTCTCGAGGTTTCAATTTCTAATCGCACATCAACCGGACCAGATTTTAAATTTTCGTTTTGTCTCGAACAGTCGATAACAAAAAGAGGAGCTTTTTCCTTAAACGTTTGAATGTCAAGCAGCGGATCTTGTGGAAGGTTATAGAACGACTGGCGAAATTTAGTATACATGTCATATAATATACTAATCTTATTCTCATCAAACTTAAGGTTTAATGCATCATAAGGATAGTAATGAGAATTCAAAAATAATGTAACATTAGTCAAAGCACAATGATCAAAGATTGAACCGTCTTCAGTTTTATTATTTTTTCTATTAGTTTGCAAGCCGAATATTACATAGCGCGGTTTCTCTAACTGAGATGCTGTTTTTATAGCCCATGAATGTTTTGTAGTTTTTGGTAATAAGGGATACTCATACAAATCCCAGTTTCTAAATGCTATATGTATAGGATTGTCTTTTTCTAAATGTTTTAACAAAATTAATCTTTGCTGATCAGAAACTTTAATGTGGGGCATACGCCATTGAATCCTTTGAATATTAAAATTTACAATATCGTCAGCTCCAGAAACTAAACTATTCAGGTTTGTACTAGATCTATTTAAAATAAGTTCATGTTTGCAATTTAAAATAATTTTGTTGTAGTCTTCAGCAAACCCTAATAATTTATTGAGAGGTAAAAGAATGCTGAACTCGCCGCTTGAATTTTTTAATCCTTGAATTTTCCAGCCCCAAGCTTCAGCTGCCTTACTTTCTCCATTGTTTAACGAAATATATGATTTCATTGTTGTAGTTATACCAACATTTCTTATGCGATCAATTTCAATACCATTTATTTCATATCTAATATCTTGGAAAAGGAATGATATTGCATTGTTAGTAAAATTTACATTTTTTTTAACAATTTTTCCACTCGCATCTTTGTTACACACTGAAGCAATCCCTTCTATGTAAATAGAACTAGCTGCTGGTAATACATAGATGTCTTGTTGATGAATAGGTATACGTATTTCATCATTTTCGTTAAAACTGTTATTATAGGGGTTATAAGAATGAACTTCATAACTCTCTATGGAGTTATCAAACTGAGTAGAGTTATTTATCTGAAGAATATTCATGTTCTGAATCCAAGTGCTTCGAGGAATTTTTTATTATTTTTTTTAACTTTCTTCAATTTGCGAATACGTCTAGTTGATTTAAAAGCAGACTTGGTATTAATTTTCTTACTTACTGTGCTATAGTTTTTATTAGTCATGTTGTTTTTGTTATCGTTGAATATAATCATTTTACTTTTCTCAAATGGAGACACAGCTGAATATTTTCTGCCCTGAAGTTAATGTGTTGCCCATCCAAATCTAATATTTTTATAGTAATTGAAGAAATGATATTATGTTTGATTGGAAAATAAATTACATTCCTAGGAATTTCCACAAACCTATGGCTTGGAGGAACGTTTGGTATAAATTCGTGAATAATGTGTGTAGGTTCTCCGTTTGTGTAGGATCCCTGTACAAGATCACATTCGATCCTTATAACGGACACTGGTAGAATGTTCACAGGACTCGTGGACTCATGCCATTTATTTGCTTCTAATTTGATATTAGGGAAACCAAGTATTGGTGCAATACTATTTTCTTTATCAAAATGTATAGATTCATTACAATATATAGAACATGTCATAGTGTTATTATTAGGTCTTATATAAATCTGACAGTTACCAATTCTTTCTTGAATATACTCATTCAAATCTTGTAAATCGTAAATACCTGTCGGAAACTTGATCTTATTTTCTTTTTCCCCATAGACAAACAAATTGTGATTTTCAGTTATGTTTGGTATGCAATTAAAAGCTGAAAAATATACTAAGCCGCATTCATATTTACCATCTAATATTAAAGGTGGGACATAATTTGATTCCAGTATCGATTTTCTCCCAGTTATTGTAAACGTGTGAGACATAACGGCGGACAGAATCTAAATGACTTTAAGTTTTTTGAGGAGAGCTTTATATTTCACTATAACGCCTTTTGCCAAAAATTTTTAAGAAATTTCAAGCAATAATGACCACATTTAAACGTGTTGTCTTGTTGATAATTGTCGTAGTTGTATTTTATATTTCGACCGATATATTTAACTAACTCTAGAGGTGGTTTCAGATCACCATAACTGTCAAAGTATTCCACGTATTCATTTAACTTTGCATAGGCTACCCAATGAGTACCAGGGTTTTGAGAGCTATCCAAATTTAGAACACCACATTCCATTTTTTGAGGATGTTTAGGTAATTCATCTCTCATAAAGACTCCTCGAAAAAAAGGAATTTTTTTTGCATGGTGCAAAATATCAATATTAGTTAGCGCTCGATTGGGCAGCCGATTATTCAGTTTTTTTCCTTCTTCGTAGTATATATTCCTAAGCCATCAGCATGCGGTTTGACATGCAATCCTCTTCCAATACATAATGCTTCCATTCTCTCATTGTGTCGTTTTAATTCCTGAAAGCGTCGTTTTGCATTCTTTACATTATTAAACGCTTTCGCTATACCAGCAGCTCCACCAGCTAGACTACCGGCCGCTGATAGTCCAGCAAATATTGGAATAAGTGGTAAAAAACCTCCGGTTTTTGGTAAAGGTATTATTCGAGGCAAGCTAATGGCATTTTGCGGTAGGTCTGAGGCAATTTCTTTTGCGGCCGCTATTGCCAATTCTATGGCAGCTTTTTTACATTTGGGTTTTAAATTTCTTATGTGTTTCTTTGTACGAGAAACAATGTTTTTGAAGGTGCTCTCTAAAGCATTTCTTTTTTTAACGCGAGATGACTTCTGTCTAGTAGTCGATATTTTATTCATAGTTAAAATTCAAAATGGTCTGTTCCTGCTTACGACCAAACGACGACTAAAAGCATTATTTGTGGAATGGTAACTATAAACGGTTTGACTTATGTATCCAACTGTTTTCATTTTTAGGTAAACCTAGCCATTTCACATATAACTGATCTCCTTTTTTCTTTAAAATTTTTTCAACTAGATAGATATTAGGATGCCGAGTTTTTTGCAATTCCTCAACATAAAATGCTCCTAATATAGGTCGATGTCTTGCATCTTGCAAAATATATGTGAGTGGATGTGTATATTGTATCTTTATTATTTTAAATACCTCTGTTGACCAATTAGGAGTGAATCCTTTCTCAAATGTACCTTTATACTTGCTTATTCGAACATAATCCCCAACTTTTAATTTATAACATTTTCGCTGAGGTGTGTGTGATTGCAATAATTGATATTTTTTCAATATTATTTTTTTATTGCTATGGTTAACTTTTTCTGGAGCGAGACCAATTGTTCTATGATATGTAGAGTTATATTCCTGTACGATATTTTTTAATGAGCCGTTGATCCATTTATAGTTTCCTTGTAAACTGAATTTTTTGTATAATTTACTTCTCAATGTTCTGATAACTCTTTCCACTATAGAAGCCTTTTTAGTAGAAAATGTTGAATAATGGTTAATTTTGTGTTGTTTTATCAATTTACTAAAATCTGAATTATAAAACTCTTTTCCTAAATCTGTTTGTAAGTTTTTAGGCGTGCGACCTTTTTTTAGTAATGACTCAAAAGCTTTAGACACGGTTTCTTTATTTTTTGATGTAAGAGGAAATGCCCAGACATATTTCGAAAACGTGTCGATGACTATTAATATATATTTATTTTGAGAATTTTCGTTTGCCAGCGATTGTATATCAATAAGATCAGCTTGCCATAAATCATCAATATCTTTCATTATAACATGTCTACGAGGAAAATTTTTTCTCACATTTTTATGAATTTCATTTACAACACTCTCTTTACTCATTTTTTCTTAATTTTATCACTTAGGGTGTCAATTTTTCTGTCAGCTCCTTTTATTTCATGATTTAATTGTAATACAGCATCATCAATCTTTTTTAGTTGTTTTGCCAGTTTATCTATTTGTTTGTCTACGTATTCTTTATTAGCACAATCATTAGGGTCAATAGGCACTCCAATATGTTGTAATATATTGTACTGAGCATCGTTTCCAACACATTCTGTAGTTACATTATTAATTTTAAGTTTTTTGTGTACATGGAGACCGAATTTATCAACATTCATATTCAATAGCTCAGAAAACACTGAGCAGAACTAACTAATATAGTTTCTTTTATTCACCCTTTTATTACATTAGCCTCTTTTAACTCTTCAATTATTGATATTATTTCATTATCATGAGCAGTGTTACCCGCATCTTTAGAAGCTATCAAAATTTTCAATCGTTCAATTAATTCATTCGGATCATCCCAGTAAATGAAATCTGTATTTTTTTTGTATTTCTTCAATTTGGGCAAAGCACCGCCATGTTTGATATCATCAGATTCAATTTCAAAGAAAAGTGGTTTTATAAAATTGCAGTACTTCATTCCTTTATCACCTCTGATTTGATTCTCCGGATTAAAATTTCTCCTATGCGCGCTTGTTTGACATAAAATATCTTTATAAACTATTTTATCTTTTTCTGTCACTTTTCCGCTATCCGGTTTACTTTGAAATAATAACTCACTTAAACCAGGAGTAATGTCATAACTCTTGTCTCCTATTTTAGCTTGTGAAATTTGAGCATAATCGTTATCATATATATTATCTGAAAATAGTACATTGCTATTGCCTATCATTATTTTTTCATTTTCACTGCGCACTCCAAAAGGTATATTAAGGTTTTTATATTCAAATACTTTTTCCTGAACAGGAGTGCTACAATTTTTTAATTCTGTATTACATATGTTAGGTGTTAAAGGACTTGCTGATAAATGAGACATTTTATTTTCACTCCTTTTATTTCCAGAGATAAGGGGTGAAAAATAAAATTGTGATTCATCATCTTCATCATTATCATCATTCTTGCTGTTCTCGTTTGGTACATATGTTTTTACATGATTTTCAGTATTTTTATTTGATATTATGGATTCCAAAGGATCTGTGATTGGCTTAAAAAAAATGCGTTGTTTATACTTTAAGACGTCTTCTTCTTTTCGCAGTTGTTTAGCTTTATTTTTTATAGTTTTTATAGATTTTATTATTTTTTTCTTTATATCGTCACCCATTATTGTATTTATTTCGATGTTCGGTGTGTCAGTGTTTGAATTTAACTAAAAAAAATTCCGTACGATGCTTATTATAATAACTTTTATCACATTATGAATCAAGTCTTATAAACATATCAAATGATTTTCTATATCTACCCTTTCCAAGACTACAATCTTTATTGATTAACATAAACATGTATGGGTCTTTCCAGATTTTTGAGCATAGTTCTTTGAACGTTAGCCAATTCATATCAGAACCAACATGTTCATCATAAATGTGTTTTAAATTTACATCGTCTTGCTTAAATAGAATCAGAAAGTTGACATTGTCGCGGATTAATTGTTTAGGTATTTTAGAATATGTTTGAGAAAGATAAAAGCAGTCAATTTGCTTGTGTCTGCCCATGGAAAAAAAATTCCGAATATTTACTTGGCTTTCACATGTAACGTCATCAAAAATAAAAATAGAATTTCTCATCGCATCATTCGGAGAAATAACATCTTCACCATTTTCAAATACAAACATATTAACCTCTGGAATTGCACTAAAAATATTTTTCAAGAAACAATACTTAGGCTGGAATGCCGTTTTTGAATAAAGATAAATGTTATGGAATTTGAGTCCATTTTGATGCATCAATAAATTAAGCACAATATTTGTTTTACCACAATTTGAGGGCCCGCATATTATGGATCGTATAGTATTTGGTAAAAGAATGCTATGTTTGACTGAGGTTCTGGCTTGTTCCAAATCTATGTTGCTGACTTCCAGCGATACGGGTTGTTTAATCAACTTCATATTTTTTCTTATAGAATACCTTTCCAATTTAACTTGTTTTCTGCTAGGCGCCTAAATTTCAAATGGTTTTTTTTTTAGAAAATATGCATATTATGTACCTACTTGATAGTATAATATCTTGGCGATGGTGGAATGGAATGCAATTTTATTTAGGTGGTCCTGCTTTATATAGGCAGAACTATATCCACACATTGTGAGCATATACAGGCAACATACCCTTATAATATGAGATCTATTTTATTTTTCAAGTAAGCAAAGTAAGGGTTAAAATATAGTCTGAAGTCAAATGTTATATTTATTTAACAGTATTGAATGAGGGACAGACAGACAGACAATTAGATTTTGGTCTATTAGTAGAGTGCTCATCAAAAAAGGTTTTGAGTGTCGTAAGCATAAATATCATATGTCTTACTATATTTAGGAGGAAATTAAAAAAAATATGCTTAATACTTGTGCTTAGTTTCTCTAAAGGTCTCGAAGAGAGTGCAAGTCGACGTTTGCTGTTTAAAGTTTGCAGAATAAATGGTTAGTATTCTTTTACATTTTTATATATTTTATTGTTAGAGATAGTAATTGTATCTAACTCTTTTTTCGTTGTTTACAGAGCATGGCGAATGAGAATGATCCTTTCTACTACTCACAAGACATAGGAAGCTATTTACGGTACCAAGACAAATATTTGAATAAAGTTGAAGATGTTGCGGTTGAAGCTCCAGCTGAAGACTCCAAACATGAGAAAGAAGCAAAAAAACTGAAGAGAAAGTACGAATTTAAGAAAAATCAAACGACTACGTCTACAGTTTCTCTCACGTCCCACATTATAAAAAAAGTTAAAAAAGGAAGACGTCTTATAAAAATTTCTATTGAAAATTTAGAAGGAAACACCCAATCTGACGAAACTGATGTGCAGTACATTGTGAGTGAAGACTATGATAATATATTGGAGGAAGCTGAACACTTGATAGAAAAGATTGCGAAAAAAATTGGCTGCTGACTGAGTGAATATTATTGTGTAGTGTCTAAAAAATAGTGTCTCAACTTATTAAAATGCAACTGTTTTGTAACAGAAATATTGATAATTATGTGTCTTACAAATCATATTCTATGGTTTGGCAAATGTTTTAGTCCTCATTAAAATTATTTTTTAATGAACTGCTGTTTCTTTTATAACAAATATAGGTCATCATTCGTAGAAGAATAAAACGCTGCTATTAGAGTATATGTTATGTTTTATTAGAATATAATCTTTAATAACAATACATTGAAAATAAAAGTAGAATATAAAATATTTTAATTGAGTCACACACGTTAGCAACTTCTGCTTTATTCATGAGTTAATATACATTTTTATTTCCCTTAAAATATAGTTTTACAATGTCCCCAAGGTAGGGTTTCATAACTATTCTTTATAGACTGTCTTTTGTCATCATCTCTAGACAGCACTAACTTATTAATACGTTGAGTAAACAATTTATGATTTTTAGACTTAATTATACACATTTTGTCTCTCAAAGTTTCATTAAAATTCAAAGCCCTTTTATATTTGTCAATCGTCAATTTCCTAGTAACCGATTTCTTTATGCCCTTAGCTTTTTTTATAGAAGAACTGACACAATCTATACAGTAAAGTTTAGCTCGTAAACCAACATACTCAGATATAAGTTGACCACCCATTTCATCTTTAAAGTAACCAGGTATTTTGCTGTTCACTATGAGCATTCTATGACTATTAGTTTTTTCAAAATTACTAGTGTCAAAATACTTCAAATTGTATCTCAGGTCGTTGTAAAAATCTTCAGTATAAATCAAATACAACAGGCTATCCGTATCTGTATAACAAAGTTTTATTTTATTATTATCATACATTTGCTTCATAACAGAATAATGGAATCGATACAAATGGCATTTAGAAAGCTCTAGTATTGAAAACCCTATATAAATTGGTCTGTCTAAAACGATTTTCGATTGTTGCATTTGTATCGCCACCAATGATTCCGAAAAAATTGTCATATTCTTGAAGTTTGGCGCGCTAACATATTGTTCTGCACCACGAAACTTATTTGTCTTGTTAGAGATATCTTTCCACACGTTTACTAGCTTTACATCTACTTGCTTTCTTTTGTTTTCAATAGTTTTACCAAATATAGAATTATTTTGCTTTTTGAAAAAGTCTCTTTCAAAATCAGAGGTGGCATTTTGTCTTAGACTGGTGTTGAGTTTTATGTATGGTTTTAAAAAAGATTCTTGTTTGAAAGTCAACAATCTATGAATTTTCAATAATTTGAGCCCATTTTTCAAACATTCTTGTAAGTGAACATAATGTATTACATATTTGTATTTATCGTATAGGTTAGCTATCAACTTTGAATTTCTACTGCCTTCTGGAATAAACTTTTCGGCTGCGAATGGCAGATCAGAGTGGTCATCATGAAGTTCTGGAGGATAATGTAAATCTACTTCAAGAATATAACCCACATCACTATCCTTAGCAGTCTTATTGATATCAAAAAGTTTAATTTCATCATCATTAAAAAATCTGAAGTTGCTTGTAGGAAGCTTTTGCATCATAGCATACCCGTATAAATTTACACAGTCAAGATAAATTAGAAAACTTTCAGCATCATCATGATCATAATCAGAAAGATACTTGTTATTTGCTTTGGCATATTTTTGAGAACATTGGGCTAGACCTCCCCTGATTCCACTTTCCAACATTTGATACATTTCCACATCTGAAATAAGATCTAATTCGACTTTCGTATGTAACAACATAGCGTCCCAACTTAAAGAAGGCGATGAAACATAGTAGCACGGATCGAGACCATAATGTTCTAAGCTCATACATCGAAATTTTTCAAAAACATCGCACAGCAATAACACATCACACTTGAGATATAAATCAGTATATTCTCCTAAGTTAGAAATATTAAATGTCTTCCAAACTTTCAATGCATGGTTATAGTCTTCATCTGAAACAGTTTGCGATGAAAGTTGGCTATAAAACTTGGAGGGGCTGGGTAAGTGTTTTTCATCATAGCGTTCCCAAGAATCAACATAATCATAGCAGTATACTCCCTTTCTGCGGACTAAATCAAATAAATGTTGATCTTTGAAAAAGGATCGCAAATTTTTCAGATCTTCTGGTTTCATCGTTTTCACTAAATTGTCCAAGCTTGAACTCAGGAAATTGAAAGAATCTATAAATTTGAGCTGGGCAACATTCTGACTGTCTATAGGAATAAACTTTGTAAAAGAAATATATTTTTCTTTATTTTTCGGTATTAGATTAATTCGACCACACACAGCAGCAAGTTGTTCAATAAATAAATGGGAGTCGTAACCGGAAAGGTTGTGAAATATGATAGGTATAAACGAGCATGCTTTTGCGTTCAAATTACATACATTATGAGCAGGACCTCTATAATTTCCAGTAAAATGGTCATGATCCGCAACAATAGAATCATTGTCATCGAAATTTTCTTTACATATGTGACACATTGTAGCGGTGTTGAATGCTATTAATTCTTTCTCACTTAGAGGGCTCATAGGTTTTTTCACAGATAGTATGTTGTGTAATCTTTTCACGTCTTTACAAATAGAATCGACAAATTTTTCCGAAGCATTAAGACCTCTGTAAGATACTAATTCATTTAACTCTGGGTCTGCTTCACAGTGAATGTAATAAGCGAAACAGGTAGCTTTATGAACTTGTATATTTTCCACGTACGCAGACTTATTTTTATCTGAGTATTCATGTAATAAACTCTCAAAGTCACCATAAATTACTATGGGAACTTTTTGCGTTCTTTCATAATTTGCAAAGCTTATCTTTGTGTTATCTGGAGGAAGTTCAGTTCGAATTCTAGAACAGTTATGATTTAGTAATTTATCGATGGAATCATAATAAACAAAACATTCATCACACAAGTGAATTTTTGACTTATGTTTTGTTAATTGCTTGTGAACAAGTTTTTGAAAATTTTTAATCAGACAGAAGTGTCTTTTACCATTTTTGTTTATAAATAACAAATTCACATGTTCCGGTTTGCGTTTTAAAGTCTTATAAAGTGGACCTGTGACATTATTATTTTTATCTAAGCCGTAAATGTTTACACTGATGTTCGGATTATCATTTTCAAACATTTTTATGTCATCCAAACTCGGTGGAAAAGTCATATTTTCTATGTTCAGCAAATTTGAGTAATGAGGGTATGATGTTACTCTGCTCGCATTAGTGTTTGCTGGATACATGTGGGCTATAATACTCCATAAAAAACAATGTTTATCACTGTTTTGTATGTTAACACATGACTTTGTATTTTGAATCTTTTTCGGCAAAGGCAAATATGAACCAGCTCTCAGAGGATTATAACTGGCTATATTTACTTCTAAATGTTGTATAGATTCAATCGTCCATCCAGATTCAGAAAGCTCAAATTCTGAACATTTGGTAGTTAGTTCTTCCACAAATGTATTGTACATATCGAGTAAGTTTGTACTTTGCACTACAACTTTATACTTTGTATTGAAGGACTTTATAGAAGATTCGTCATTTTTCGGCAAGATATAAGAAACAAAGAGTTCAAAGTTCACTTTAACTGAAATATATTTCTTCATCGACCTTTTAATTAGATAGCAGGCTTCTTCTGAGACTTGCGAAAGAAATAATTCTGGCGAAATATTATTTTCTGAGGGACAAATCTTGTAACTAGCGATTCTATTTTTAAAAGCATTCGCTATTAGGTATACATTATCGAATTTAGTTTGCAACAAGCAGTTGGACTTATGAATATTGCTCTTTTTATGATTAGAATGTTTATGATAGTCAACATTACAGACTCGACAGTGAAACATGGTGGAAAATATTATATAAGTACTCAGGTAACTTTATAGATTTCTGATAAAAATTGTCAATTGTTTAGGATAGTCAACATTACAGACTCGACAGTTGGAAAAAAATATTAAATAAGTAGGTACTCAGGTAATTTTATATATTTGTTCTTAAATTTTTATATTTAGTTTTTTTATTATTGATCTACCGAAGTAGATTCTGGAATAAAATACACAAATTAGCTTAGCTTTAGTATATATTTTATAAGTAAATTCTAAAATGAGATTAACCACATATTATAGGGTTTAGATTTCTTAATTTCAATTTCAGTTTTTATTTTTGTATATTTATCTACCGAAGTAGATTCTGGAAGAAAATACACAAATTAGCATAGCTTTAATATATATATTTTATAAGTAAATTCTAAAGGAGATTAACCACAATTATAGGGTCTAGATTTCTTAATTTCAATTTCAGTTTTTATTTTTGTATATTTATCTACCGAAGTAGATTCTGGAAGAAAATACACAAACGAAGAAAATAAAAAAAAAAGCAAAGCTTTATTATAAGTAAATTCCAAAAGTAGATAACCACATACAGGTTCTAGATTTCTTAATTTCAATTTTGGTTTTTATTTTTAATTATTTATCTACCGAAGTAGATTCTGAAATTAATACAATAAGATAAAATCAATAATAAAATCAATACAGAACATAAGAGTTAAAAGTTCTTAGCGTTCTTACGGGAATAAAGTATAGGCTGTATTCCCTTAAAGTCTTCCTTGGCGGCTACCACTAACTGTGAGGTTGCTCGCCATAGCGGGCTGTTTTCTTTCACAGCCGCCTTTAATGAAATTATAGAGTGTTTATAAAGGTCTTCAGTTAACCCTTCTAGCTCCCGACAGTTGGACACGCGAAGCTCCACATAGTAGTCCCCACGCCGAGTAGGATCCCACTGCTGTGTGTACCCGGTACCCGATCTTCTATACAGGTAGCTCTTCAAAGCAGCAGCTCGCACGGGTTTGTTCGTAGAATCCTCATCCTGATAACAAAAAAATTACAGTCAGCATTTGTCAAATCTTCTTCATATGTGGTATACCTACATATCACATAAAAGGACTGATATATTTAGCCCGCGAAGACTTGAGGTAAAAAAACATGTTTCACATCTAAACGGGATTGGTAGATTTTTACAAATTTGAACACAGGTGCGGAGAAACTACTCAATTAACACGATTAGATCCGTTACATGCATAATAACTAGGTATGTGAAAAAGTACTGAGTTATTTAATTATTATCGGAGTGAAATAAAAAAACCCCATCTCATTAAAAAAACTAATAGTGAATAGAGCGGGAAATATGATAAAGGATAAACAAATAAAATTGAACGGCTGACTTGGAACTGTCTTTGTCTAAGAATAAAAAAAAAGCTAACCTCAGAGTCGGGGAACGTGTAAGCCCGCTTCCTCTTCAGCTGCGATGTCGATGGCAGCAGCTCGCCGTCGGACTCAGAGTCACTGCCAAATAGCTGGCGCTGACGACGGCTCGCACTGGCAGCGGCTACTGCTTTCTTGCACTGCTTCTTCACCGGTTTGATAATTTTTTTTTTAGCCGAAACGGGAGCCGCGACACTCTCAGCATCGGAGTCGAAAGGATTAGTAGACCTGAAATTTTTTTTAAAGCATTAGTTTTCACGACTATGAATTGCTCCGTATTGCCCTTATGATGAAGATTTTGTAGCACAGTCAAAGTTCTAACTCGTGTAGGAAACACTAGTTAAAAAAGAAACACTGAAAAAATCTGTGAAAACAGTACACTCGATGCTATCTCTTATAAGAGAAGACGCGTAAAAAGGACTTAGGAAAAAATAATAGTAAAAAACAACACACAATGCTATCTCTTATAAGAAAAGACGCTTGAAAAGGACTTAGAAAAAATAAGAGTAGGCGCGAAAAAAGGTACATACATACTCACTCCGGATCCGGATTACTGGAATTACTGCAAACTGGAACTGCACCGAGGCACTAATTAAAATAATTGTGTGACGAAAATTACCAGCGGATGCTTTTATACCCTCATAATATTAGGACGTGTTTATAATAACCAAATGCAATTAAAAATATACTGTCGAGTGATATAATTCAATCACAACCGCCTTATTTACACTAGTACATAAAGCTGTTTTTAGTTTGCTTCAGGATACACCATTGTGATCACGCCCTTAGCTCCCTTATATGATACAGGCGACGTCTTGTCGCGGAAATCTGATGCGGAATTCTAAAAAGGAAACAGTACATACGGGATCGTAGCGCTCTAACAATATGTCATGGGTCAGGTTATTATGGCCTTCCATAATGCTTATATGAATAACCAACATTAAATTAACCTTCATCAATGAGATGGATGCTTCTGCTTACCCCTATAATGTGTCTTACACTCTCTTGTTTTTTAGAATAGTTTGATTGGTGAAATATGAAAAGAACATAGTGCATAGGTACATTACGGACTCAAATACCCCTATATAAAGATTGTTGCCTCAGCTTACCCTTAAAATAGACATCCTGGTGGTACGAAATTATCAAGAGATCACCATAAAAAATATTGAATATCTATTGCTGTTTCTGCTTACCCTTTTAAAATATTAGTTTGATGTGGGTACAGTCGGCGTTAGCTAGATCTTAGAACATATTACTTGTTTGCAATTAAAATGTAAAGAGTGATCTGCTGTCTAATGTATTTATGTTCTTCACACTTTTATTGACCATGGTATAGAACTTTTATAAAAGTGGGCCACCCATCTTGTAAGTATTTCAAGCAAAGCTATAAAATCGATATTATTGTGTGGTGATTACCTCTTACGGTAATAGAGTTATAGATTAGATATTTGTTGCACATTGATGTTATAGCAACATTTATTTATTGGTTACAACAGTCTCTGACTACCCCTCTGGGATGTAAGCACAACTATAGATATTTATATAAGTTTGCGCTATGTTTTAAAGTTATTTATAAATGAGAACAAATAGGTTCAAAATTCCCCCAAATTAATGTTTGGAACGAAAAACCTTTCAGACAGAGGCCTCTCGGCTTGACAACTATTTAAGACAAAAAAACAAGGTATCATCGATCCAATTTTATCGACATATTTAATGGAACAGTTTTCATAAAATATTTTAAACTTTAAACCTCTTACGACAGCGTCTTTCATCTTGAATACTTACCCAATTGAAAAAAATATATACTGTACTTAGTAATAATTATGAAGGTTCAGTTCAAACAGGGATGTTTAGAAAAAAAAATGTTAAGAAGAGAATAACATCGTTGAAATACTGTCTTTTTTTACTTTGCAAAATGTCTATTCGTCTCATACTATAAAATATTGAATGCTTTTTTTTTTTTTGACTGACTTTTTCGGTGACGCAGTCCGTGGATGGTTTTGGACTGATAAAACTGAGCAGTTGCCTCAGTCCAATCATAGCTGTTAATGCATGCAATGTAAGCTCTTGGATTGGAGCATTCATTCGCTCGAAAGCGGCTAGCTATTGTATAACCATCAAGAGCGGGCGGACAAAGTCTACCGCATATCTACACACACAACATGCTTGCGCTCTATGAGCCTGGTTCACAGCCGCGCGGTGCGGATAGCAGTCTCCGACCGAATATGCCGCGCGCCGCTATTCTCATACTTCGATGTGTGCAGCTTTAGTTGACTCATTTAATTTCGCCGTGCAGCGGGTCGGTTATCAGCAACTTTAGGACTAGATTAACCGATACTTTTTGAGCCACTGTTACATGTTGAGAGTTAGGTTGATGAAACTGTGTAGTTTTTGTTAGATCGGTTCAGTTCAATTCGTAACTGATCATGCAGGCGAAAGGACAGCTCATGTAGGGTGAATTGGGGCATTCTGGATGCACTCGCTCGAGCGCAGCGAGAGCGAGTGATCCAGAAGCCCCAATTATACACTACTCCGGCTGCCGTCGATAGATGGCAGTCGTTAAGCCAAGTCAGAGGCCTTAGGGCGGCT